>JAVTVY010005754.1:0-41873 GCA_036873755.1 Hanleya hanleyi
GTGGGAGGAAGGGGTGGGAGGAAGGAGTGGGAGGAAGGGGTGGGAGGAAGGGGTGGGAGGAAGGAGTGGGAGGAAGGGGTGGGAGGAAGGAGTGGGAGGAAGGGGTGGGAGGAAGGAGTGGGAGGAAGGAGTGGGAGGAAGGGGTGGGAGGAAGGAGTGGGAGGAAGGGGTGGGAGGAAGGAGTGGGAGGAAGGGATGGGAGGAAGGGTGGGAGGAAGGGGGGGGAGGAAGGGGTGGGAGGAAGGGGTGGGAGGAAGGGGTGGGAGGAAGGAGTGGGAGGAAGGGGTGGGAGGAAGGAGTGGGAGGAAGGCGTGGGATGAAGGGGTGGGAGGAAGGGGTGGGAGGAAGGAGTGGGAGGAAGGAGTGGGAGGAAGGGGTGGGAGGAAGGAGTGGGAGGAAGGGGTGGGAGGAAGGAGTGGGAGGGGTGGGAGGAAGGAGTGGGAGGAAGGCGTGGGAGGAAGGGGTGGGAGGAAGGAGTGGGAGGAAGGAAGGAGTGGGAGGAAGGAGTGGGAGGAAGGGGCGTATAAGTCAGCAGAACCAAACGGTTATGGCGCGAAACGGAGGGGATAAATGTGTATATTTGATAGTACATGCAATTTTTGTTTATATAAATATTGGGATATAATTCCCAATGCATCATGGAAATTCTTCCATTTTCCACCACAACTGACGTTGTAACGTCTCTGTAACGTCTTTCAGAGACATCCTGGCAGTAACGTCATTTCCATTGTCGACGTCATACGAACGCATTGCTCTCGGCGTGTGTACATGAATGAAGCAATCAAAAGCTCCTATTTTGAAAGAAGTTCCGTGATGCTTTGGAGATTGCATATAACTCCATTTACATGATTAATGTATCCCCTATTCAGATATACATTTTCAGGTAACCTTATCAGGCTTGGACGATTTGGAATGTATCACGGAACTGGATGGTGGGTGAGTGAGTGAGTAGGGTTTACGGTCGTTTTCAGCAGTTTTTCCAGTCATATCACGACGGTGCCTACATGTGCCAGAACACGCGAGTGCTAACAGTTTCTATTACCCTGGACACTGATCAGCCTATCCAGTACAGCATCCGGTCGCCTTCAGTGGTGTGGAAAAAAGGGGGTATTATCCTTATACAAATCTATTTTAGCTGGGTGGTTTAAGTGTGAAGTATTAAGTAATATCCTAGTGTGTAAGGGTAGGCAATTAGTTGTCCTATGCTCTTCGTACCATTGATACTTATACACAATAATTAAGCTATAAAACATACGAATCAGCGCAATATAAAGTCTATATCGATGTTGATTCAACTCCTGGCACAATATTAACTTTTTAGAACAACTTCCAATGAGAAGACTACAGATTGAGCATGGCTATTTGGTACACGTATACATTTATTTTAAAACAACAACGCTCGGAGAATTTTCCTGACAAGTTCATAAAATTCCTCTGGAAGTTCGCTTCTTTCCATTCTACTAGTTCAACAATAATGACCAGACTTCAGGATTGATTTTTGATATTGCATTATTAATAACACGCTATTCGCGGTTGGTCGGCGTGCTTTGTCTGGTGTTTTCAACCGATAAACTGTGCAAACGATTTGTATACGGTTTCCTATGTAGAGCATCAACACACTGCACAAACAAGGCGATTAAGAGTAATAAACAGCAAATCTAGACCAGTTAACAAAGGCCCAGCAAGTCATTTGATCAGTTGTAATAAATAAAACACGGTAGTTTATTACTGATTAATAAAAAAATGTTGATATCGCTATCTTAATCTCGCCCCTGTGTTGTTTCCTGTTCGACCGAATGGGTAGATACTTCATGTAGGAAGCTATTGTCCGAGTCTTTGTGCAGCTGAAAAGGCTCAAGTCTAGACATATTGTTGTCCCCAGACTTGGCTATTGTATGCATTGTCTCATGATCCATACATGGAGTATGAACCACCGAATGGATCTCGGATATGTCCTAAGGACAAAAAACTGCTCATTTAGTCTCACAATAATCTCCACTTGTGAAGGATTCCGTTATCTTCACTATTCTCGTATACCGGTATACCACTTCATTGTCGTGTTCTCGTTGTCGTGATAGGACTTATAGTTCATTCCTGACTGCTGTCGATTTTGAACGATATGTTGCGGTTATCTTTTGGTCTCTGTCTGACTTTTTAGTGCACCTGTTCTGCCCAGCTTCTTTCAGACTCTCTCTCAGAATGCCGAGGAGCACGTGTCTATGGTGTTCCATTTCGGCTATTTTTGTGTCGCGCGTCTCAGGCGACGGGAAGGGCCACGTCGCCCGCGACGTCGCCCGCGACGTCGCGCTTCCCGTCGCTCTTCCCGTCGCGTTCTTATAATGTTAAGAGATAAAACGCGACGCGACGTCGCCCTTTTTAAACGCGACGTCGCCCACGACGTCGCCCTTCCCGTCGTGCGTCGCGCGTCGCTTTAATCAACACGACGTGATGGGCGACGTCGCCCATCCCGTCGCCCTTCCCGTCGCGTTCTTATAATGTTAAGAGATAGAACGCGACGCGACGTCGCTCTGTTTAAACGCGACGTCGCCCTTCCCGTCGCCTTCCGGTATTTTAGGACAAAATCGATCTGCGCATGCTTAGGGAGCAGCTATTGTGATGTGGATCGTATGGCGAGGCCGTCATTTCATGAATGATCTCTGCCTCTGCAGAAAATGTCAGCGTAAATGAATAATGATTATCCTGCTCCATTATCGTATAGCTTTTAAATGCTTGGAATGATGCCTGTTATGAAGTTATCTCTCGGAAAGTCTGCAACTCGCTGTGTTGTACTGTGCAAATTATATCTTCGCTTCCAAAAAATATACGCAACCCCCACATCCGTACATCGTCTTGAATTTCTTTATTCCCATTGGATTTACGCGTGTATGTGTGTGTGGCTTTTCTGTGTGCTTTTATGTGTTTGTGTTTTTCAGTTGTTCTTACAGTATACCTCCTTATGTGACCACATTTACCAGGCCGTTGAAAATATCCTTTTATTTACTGCTGTCCAACACTGTATACCGTTACTTAACCTGTCACGTCCCGACAGATTGTAGTGTAGATCTATAAGCTTTCAATTTAGCGGAGTGAGATAGTCCTATAACTCTCAAAAAGAAAAAAAAAAGAAAATTATGATGGAATTGAAGTTATTTTGTTCTTTCTACTCTTTCTAAGAACTGACTGAAGAATATTAGTATTTCTGTACGCTTTAAATCGTCCGGCATTTCCACGATCGTTCTAGACGATTGAAGTTAAAATTCAGGACGAGTTCTTGGAGTTCGAGTAAGTTGCTCTTAACTGCAGAGATTCTTTCCTCATTTTCAAGAAAAATTTAAAAAAATCATCCTTGAAACACAATTGTCGTCAAATGGCCTGAACAAAACCTGGAACAAAATCCATGAATTATTTTAAGAGTGCATATCAACGAGATTTGATTTTTTCTTGAAATTGAGAAAAGAACCCCTGCAGTTACAAGGACGTAGACAAGTTTTCAGACTTGGGGCGGGGGGGAGCTATGCTATGACAGCACAATAAGGCGAGGGTCCAGGGGCCGTCTAGGCCCCGGAAGCTCCAGGATCCCAGATGACTGGAGATGCGTTCTTGGCCTTTCCCAGTGAATAAAACTCAGCATTAAAACGCACACGTTGTAACCAGTTTGTTTTTTGGTCTTTTCTTGCTTTTATGTGTGGGTATTTTCTTTCCAGGGTTATTAAACCTCAATCTTGGTCAACACAAAAAACCTTCCGGTATCACGCAATGGCAAATTCACGCTGGGACAAAAACGCGTGTGATTTCTTGAGTGTTGAATCTACGAGAAATAAAATGGCTTTAAGTGGTAATTTCAGTATTCGTTTCAGTGACTGGATCATATTAATGGTCAAACACAATATCTAATGATTTGCGATAACCCTTAAGCATTGTAACATAATGCGGCAGTAGAGATGTCAATTCCGGATTACGAATTGTGACATTGAATACTGCACACGGACAAATGTCTCTTGGGCAAAGTTATTGCTTTAGAATAAGTCACAGAACGGGATAGTCTTCACCCCCTCCCCCTCCCCCCCCTCCCCCCACCCCACCACACACATACCAAACATTTCAAAATTAAAGATTTCATTATTAAAATTGGGAAAATATATCTGTGTGTCCTTTCCTCTATTTTCTTTTGTCCAGATATAGATGCTAAATAGATGTCCGATGTCCATTTATAGAGTTTATATATTGTAATCTTGAATATGCGAGTAGAATTCGTTCAGCTGTCAGTATATCAGGTCAGATGGGGAAACATTTTCGACAGGTTTCTATTGAAACAGGTCTGTCAGGTTCAATCTTAAATGAATGGTGTCGTCCGTGAACAAATAACAAACTATCGAAATCCTGAGAGAATTAATTTAATTAGTGAGGATAATTTCCGTATATGGCATGGTCAGACAGATCAGGCCGTCGTTGTCTATAAAAAATTTCTGCCTCATTAATGGCAATCCAACAAAGTCCAGGCATGTGATACATCATTTTTCGCCTATTGGGATATTGGTGATAGATGACCACTCAGGCTTTACCAAAAAAAATATATATATATATTCTCAGCGGCTGTAATGACCGCTAGATGGCGTGATCAGCTTCTTACCAAAGTGATTCGCAACTGCCCGCGCTGGTGCACTGAGACGGACATGATTTTCTGATTGATTTACAAGTTCGATTAGAGAATTTTATACATGCAATTATCGACGACAGATTTTCGTAGAAAATAAGGCCAAGAATCACTCTCAACTCTTAACAACACGAGCGCCAGCAGTCTAGATGTAAAAGGCGATTCGGAACTCCCCTATTAACTGTATGCTTAAACATGCCTCGTTTCCTCTGCTTGACCACTTTCCCCTCTGACAAACACGCAGTGGGGAATATGTATTTCACAAACACGTCTTTTTTTTGTTTGTCTTGCAAATGTTTGTGGGGGGGGGGGAGGTCCATGCCCCCCTTGTCTACGGCCATGAGTTAAGTGCAAATTACCCGAACTCCAAGAACTCGTCTTAAATTTGAAGTTCAATTGTCGTCAAACGTCTAGTACGATCGTGGAAATGCCGGATAATTCGAAGAGTGCAGAAAAATATTCTTTAATCAATTTTTAGAAAGAATAGAGAGAACATAATTCTCACAGTAAAATGACTTCAATTCCATCATAATTTCTCTTTTTTTTCCTTCTTTTTGAGAGCTATAGGACTATCTCTCTCTGCTAAATTGAAATCTAAAAGATCTACTACAATCTGTCGGGACGTGACAGGTTGAGTACCGGTATACAGTGTTGGACAGCAGTAAATAAAAGGATATTTTCAACGCCCTGGTCAATGTAGTAACATACGGAGGTACACTGTAAGGATATCTGAAAAATGAAAACACACAAACACATAAAAGCACACATAAAAGCCAAACACACATCCACGCGTGTACGGATGTGGGGGTTGCGCATATATTTTGGAAGCGAAAATATAATGTGCACAGTACAACACAGCGAGTTACAGACTTTCCGAGAGATAATTTCATAACAGGTATCATTCCAAGCATGGACTAATATTTAACACCGTTTAAAAGCTATACGATAATGCAGGATAAGCATTATTAATTTACGCCGACATTTTCTTTCTCGATAGTGGCAGAACTGATTCGTGAAATGGCGGCCTCACCATACGACCCACATCGCAATAGCTGCTCCTTAAGCATGCGCAGCTCGATTTTGTCCTAAAATACCGGAAGGCGACGGGAAGGGCGACGTCGCGTTTGAACAGAGCGACGTCGCGTCGCGTTCTATCTCTTAACATTATAAGAACGCGACGGGAAGGGCGACGGGAAGGGCGACGGGATGGGCGACGTCGCGAGCGCCGTCGTGCACGACGTCGTGGGCGACGTCGCCCATCGCGTCGTGTTGATTAAAGCGACGCGCGACGGGAAGGGCGACGTCGCGGGCGACGTCGTGGGCGACGTCGCCTTTAAAAAGGGCGACGTCGCGTCGCGTTCTATCTCTTAACATTATAAGAACGCGACGGGAAGGGCGACGGGAAGGGCGACGTCGCGGGCGACGTCGCCCTTCCCGTCGCCTGCGGCGCGCGACGCAAAAATGGCCGAAATGGAACACCATACTGCCCCGACAACCGGACGATGTGCTATTGAGTGTGCGAGAAGTGAGAGGTCCAGATGCGATGCGTTCAATGTTAAACAAGACGAGGAAGGTTTATCGTGTGCGCTGTTCCTCATCCGATCTCATAAGATATCTGATCAGGTCGATTATACAAGCGGGCGTCATTTTGAAAGAGTATGTATGGCAATAAGGCGATTCGTCCCTTATCTATAAATTGCAAGGCACAAAAACAGCTGAAATATCGTTAGTAAATTTACCTACCTCTAAACTATCAGAATTGTTGGGTATAGACGTAGCGTATCTAAAATAGTTGGGGCAAAACGACCCAAATGTTTGGGTCAAAATGGAATTCTTTGGGTCCGTCTAAAATAGCTGGGTCAAAAGGATCCAAAATGTTTGGGTCAAAAGGGAATATGACCCAAACCCTTTAGGTCAGTCACGTCTATATACAAAGAGACCTGGTCAATTTGATCCAATTATTTTGAAAGTATATATAAATGGGAGCCAATAAAGCTCTTGGTACAAGAAAAAATGTCTTCACACTTTGCCCGAATTTAGTGTTGTTGTAGGAGAAGGAATGGGCAAACAGTTTCACCTTCGAGATTAATTTACCCAATGTAATAAACTAGCATCTAGAAAGATGCCGCTCTCATATTCAAAATGTAGCGCGGCCAATGGTGAGAGGTGTGTGTAATAATTAATTCAAGAAATTAATTGTCTGGAATAAACTGGATTATATCAGTTCTAATTAAGGTATTCGTGATTAGTTTCCTTTAACCCTACCTAGCCGGGGGGGGGGGGGGATGGGCCATTATGACCCCCCTACCAAACTGTCTGCGCTATCTCCGGAACGACAAAGAATGGAGAGTTGAAACTTTATAGTTGATCATATTGGGGTCATTTTGAGCCTATCTGCATAACCCCCTGGGCAGAGGATCATGAGTAAATTCAAGATAGCGGCCACGTGAGGTACCAGAAAAGTGATGTTTTCGTCATATTTCTTCAAAATTTATGCTTTTTCGCAACGAAAAGTGGACAAAAACTATTTTATTTCACATCACAATAATATTTACTAATTTATATTGCAGTTTTTGCGGAGAAATTGTATAAGTAAAAAATTCGGAAATTCGACCGAAAAATGGACCAAAAATGCCGTTTTTTGAAAAGTGACGTCATCAAAGCGGCCATCTTGGATTTTTTTTACATTTTATGGTAGAACTTGACCCAAGGGTATAGAGTGGTAAGTTTTAGCCCCCTACCTCAAGGGATCAAAAAAATAATTAGGGGGGGGGGCCATTTCGCCCCCCCCCCCCTCAGGCCTGGACAGGTCCCAAAAAAAACCCAGGCCAGATAGGGTTAAGTTGTTCTATTTCAATCAGGAGACCGCGAAAATATATTCTTTCGGGTTCATCTCACGATTGAAAGCTGCTGCTGACAGTACGAACAGCTGTCTAGGGAAATACTTGGAAGAATAGATGAATGCACAACTATATTTTCAGACGTGATCGCTTTCATCAGAGATATTTCTTATCCATTATATCCAATCTTCCGATAAGCGTTTTCGCAATTTTATGGAGACAGTAAATATACGCCTCGGCGTCCAGTATAACGTCGTTGACACTGTCTTTGATTGTACGCGACGCAATCTTCAAGTAAATCCTGTAGTCTTGCAAAAATGAGTAACTTCCAGATTGTCTTTGCCATATCCGTCAAGGTTCCATATGAGCCTATGTTTTACACAGATTTTTCAACGACAAATTTATACAAATTATACACCATTGTGATATATTTCAACTTGACGCTAAATATTCTATAGCAGAAATATTCTAACATTTTATTTGAGAATGACTCGTCTCTCAACTGTTGAAGCTATTTAGACTGTAAACAGGCATTTGCGTAGACTTCGCCATCCGAAAGATGGCTTGCGAATCGTGTGTCTCCATTATTGCGAAGCGATATCCGATACTTCACCGTATACTGTTCGGTCTTCATCCGGCCGAGAACAGACTCGAGAAATCTGATAAATTACAGGCATTTCATACTAGTTCTCCATATGTTGTCTGAGCTTACAAAATATACAGATATGAATAACTTCCGTATCATCCAAGAGGTGTTGTAGATCTGTAATTTTGAACAAGTAGGACAGCAGATTACTCGGAAATGGCGGGTTACGTTAGTAGTATAGAAAGGCTATTTAACCGCACATTTTGCCGGGGAGATAACTCTTGGAGAGGTCACGGGGAGTTCCGACAGGGAGCGCCACCAGCTTAAGAAACCAAAAACTACCTCCAACACAAGAGAGCTCCCCGCAAAGTTCACTATAGTTCCGGCAACCTTTGACCTTTAATTCTTCCGCGGTGATGCGGTCTGGTGGTGATGCGGTCGTGGAGAGAAGCTTTCACGGACAGAAAGTAGTCCCCATACTTCAAATACGCTGCATGCCCCGATTGGGTCGAGTTAGGGCTATTCAGTCATGGGTGTTCTCACAGAAAAAATAAATAAAAATAAATAAATAAATCAAAAGCGGAACACGAACTTCACTCCTACAATTATATGTATTATAAAATGCCTGTATGGGGTATGGGGGGTGGTCATTTTTTGGATATTACTATGGGTTGATTGGTCTTGTTTTTCTCGTCTCGCAACGAAAATCACGATGGGAGGGGTCCCAGAGCTAAGCGGTGAAATTTTTCGAAAAGTACCAGGTAGGTCTGTATATAGTCCCATACTGGCTATGGGGGGATAGGTCCATACAGGGGAATTTTTCGTGGGTTTTACTATGGGTTGTTTGGTCTTGTTTTTCTCGTCTCGCCACGAAAAACACGATGGGAGGGGTCCCAGATCTAAGCGGTGAAATTTTTCGAAAAGTACCGAGTAGGTCTGTATATAGCCCCATACTGGCTCAGGGGTGGGATAGGTCCATATTGGGAAATTTTTCTTGGGTTTTACTATGGGTTGTTTGGTCTTGTTCTTGCCACGAAACGCCCGATGGGAGGGGTCTCGGAGGTAAGCGGTGAAATTTTTCGAGAAGTACCGTGTAGGCCTGTATATAGGCCCATACTGGCTCAGTGGATTGGTCCATACTGGGTGGACGTATCGGGGTCTAGGTGAGCCCCTAGTGGTCCTATAATGTCGTATGAGGTCTTATTTTGAAGCTCTCGTAGAGGAACATCCGACTGGATTAACATATCGTCCGTTTTCAATATTGTGCGCATGCGCAGTCTGGCCGTATTATAGTAATCAGCCATTTTGGGGGGTATGTGGGGGAGTGTTTGGGGTAGAGATGGACCACTATGGGTCCGAATGGATCGTGGGAGGTGTCCAAGTGAAACTCTTGTGGGGTAGAGTCAGAATGGCGTGTTTTTAGTGCAAGTGGCGTCAATCTGCGCATGCGCTGTTGGGTGTAGTAAGTAAAGTGGTCATTTTAGGGGTGCGTGGAGGTGTGTTTGGGGTACAGATAGACCACTATGGGTCCGAATGTGTCTAGGGAAGTGTTATTTTGTAGCTCGCGGGGTGTAGACCCCGATTTGAGGGCTGTCCACAGCATCTGTGACGTCATCGGTGACGCCATCAGTACGAGTAGTAGCGAAAGTGACCATTTTAGAGGGTGTGTGGAGGTGTGTTTGGTGTAGACCATCCTTGGTCCGAATACGTCTTGGGAGGTGTCATTTTGTAGCTCTCGGGGTGTAGACCCGATTTGAGGGCTGTCCACAGCATCTGTGAAGGCATCGATGACGTCATCAGTACGAGTAGTAGCGAAAGTGGTCATTTTGGGGCAGTGAAGGAATGTATTTGGTGTAGAGATGGACCATCCTTGGTCCGAATGCGTCGTGTGGGGTGTCATTTTGTAGCTCCCGGGGTGTAGACCCGCTTTGAGGGCTGTCCCCGTCATCTGTGAAGTCATCGGTGACGTCATCAGTACGAGTAGTAGCGAAAGTGGGCATTTTGGGGAAGTGAAGGAAGGTATTTGGGGTAGAGAGAGACCATCCTTGGTCCGAATGCGTCGCGGGAGGTGTCATCTTGTAGCCTTCGGGGTGGAGACCACGATTTGAGGGATGTTCACGTCATCTGTGATGTCATTGGTGACGTCATCAGTAGGAGTAGTAGCCAAACTAGGCATTTTGGGGGTGTCAAGGAAGGTGTTTGGGGTAGAGATGGACCATCCTTGGTGCGAATTTTTCGTGTGTGGGGTGTCATCTTGTAGCTCTCTGGGCGTAAACCTCGATTTGAGGAATGTCCACAGCATCTGTGACGTCATCGGTGACATCATCAGAACGAGTAGTAGCGAAAGTGGGCATTTTGGGGAAGTGAAGGAAGGTATTTGGTGTAGAGATGGACCATCCTTGGTGCGAATTTTTCGTGTGTGGGGTGTCATCTTGTAGCTCTCGGGGCGTAGACCTCGATTTGAGGAATGTCCACAGCATCTGTGACGTCATCGGTGACATCATCAGAACGAGTAGTAGCGAAAGTGGGCATTTTGGGGAAGTGAAGGAAGGTGTTTGGTGTAGAGATGGACCATCCTTGGTCCGAATGCGTCGTATGGGGTGTCATCTTGTAGCCCTCGGGGTGTAGACCACGACTCGAGGGATGTCCACTTCATCTGTGATGTCATTGGTGACGTCATCAGTAGGAGTAGTAGCCAAGGTATGCATTTTGGGGGTGTCAAGGACGGTTTTGGGGTGAAGATGGACCATCCTTGCTCCGAATGTGTTGTGGGAGGTGTCATCTTGTAGCTCTCGGGGCGTAGTCCTCGATTTGAGGGATGTCCACAGCATCTGTGACGTCATTGGTGACGTCATCAGTAGGAGTAGTAGCCAAAGTAGGCATTTTGAGGGTGTGAAGGAAGGTGTTTGGCGTAGAAATGGACCATCCGTGGTCCGGATGCGTCGTAGGAGGTGTCGAAGTGAAGCTTTCATGGTGTAGACATTGATTTGAGTTATGTCCATGTCATCTATGACGTCATTGGTGACGTCATCAATAGGAGTAGTAGACAAAGTGGGCATTTTGGAGTTGTGAAGGAAGGTGTTTGGGGTACAGATGGACCATCCGTGTCCAAGTGGACAGTGTGGGGTGTCATCTTGTAGTTCTCGTGGTGCAGACCACGATTTGAGGGATGTTCACGTCATTATTGACGTCATCAGTAGGAGTATTAGCCAAAGTGCGTATTCTGGGGGTGTGAAAGAAGGAGTTTGGGGTAGAGAGGGACCATCCGTGGTCCGAATAGGTCGTGGGAGGTGTCAAAGTGAAGCTTTCGTGGTGTACACCACGATTTGTGGGATGATCACGTCATCTGTTACGTCATTGGTGACGTCATCAGTAGGAGTAGTAGCCAAAGTGGGCGTTTTCGGGGTGTGAAGGAAGGTGTTTGCGGTAGATATGGTCCATCCGTGGTCCGAATGCATCGTGTGAGGTGTCAAAGTGAAGTTTTCTTGGTATAGACCACGACTTGAGGGATGTCCACGTCCTGAGTGACGTCATTGGTGACGTCAGCAGTAGGAGTAATAGCAAAGTGGGTATTTTGGAGGTGTGAAGCAGAGTGTTTGGGGTAGAGATGAACCATGTTTGGTCCAAATGGCCCGGTTGGTGAAGCTTTCGTGGGGTAGAGTCGGACTGGCGTGCTTTTCATTGCTAGTCGCCACAGCGTTAGGGTCAATAGGGCAAAGACCATTGTGAGACTAACGAGCCGTCACTGGTTCCGGCGTGAGCGCTCGTGGTCCATAGCACGGGAATCAAGGATGGCTGTCATAGCCCAGTGGCGGTGGGTGACAGGACACCTCTCCATCGAGTCCACTCTGTCGAGAACCGCTTCTGTGAACTCTTTCAGGATCTGGCGTCGCCCCTCGTTGTCGTCGACATGGACCGAACCACTGCTCGGTAACCCGTGAGTGAATTAACCACGGTCGCATGC
The DNA here is from genome assembly GCA_036873755.1 of Hanleya hanleyi. Taxonomy (NCBI): domain Eukaryota; kingdom Metazoa; phylum Mollusca; class Polyplacophora; order Lepidopleurida; family Hanleyidae; genus Hanleya; species Hanleya hanleyi. The sequence continues at coordinate 12,045 of JAVTVY010005754.1, forward strand.
TGTAAAATGCGAGTCGCATAGGGATGGGTCTCCGTCATGGCTCTGCAACAGTAGGAATGGGGGTGTGGGGCCCAGAGGGACGTGTTTTATAGACCATGTTACACATGCGCGCCTACACGTAGCTCTACGTACTATTCTGATTGGTTAGTCCAACAAGAGAGCAACAACAACAACAACCTTCAACAACAAAGATTACAGGTCAATCCTTTTATTATCCCATCATCACAGCACATCCACGCTGGGGAACCGCTATGGGTGTGTTTACAATTCACTTATGCTATTGTCCGTGAATTCAGAAGTTCATTGTGCTGATCTCAGACTGCTCTTGTCTAATCAGAAGCCGATCCTCAGAATAAGTATAAGTCATGTTGAAGGATGGAACACAAACTGTGGACGTCTTTCGGATTGATGGGGATCAACTGACTGTGGAGTCGACTGCAATGCTGGCATTCATGGCTGGGTGCCTTATGGACCGACCGTTGATGTCGCCGTAAATTATCCTTACGACTAAATGACTTCCTGCAGATCGAACATGTATACTCGCCAACAGCACCTTGAAAAGTAGACTCATCGATGGGGTCAAACATCACGGATTCCTCAACCCTCAAGCGTGCATATCCATGGATTACACGTTGTTGAGATCTCAACTGGGGTCTCGCATGGGGTACTGGGCAGTAGCGTCGTGGATGGTAGACTCGTGGCGTTGTAAGTTGTGCAAGCGAGTAAAGGACTTGGAGCAAGTGGTACACGTGAACATCGTGTCGTAAGTGGTTGAACGACTGTCCTCTGAAAGTGTCAGGCCGCTTCTTTTTTATAGCAAGCTAGCTGTTGATCTATTTTTAGAACACTCAGTTCAACTACACCCAAGTCGAGGACCGAGATGTACTGGTGTACGACTGAGCCGCATTGCGCGTGTGTGTGTGTGTGTGTGTGTGTGTTGTTGTGTGTGTGTATGTATGTGTGTATGTATGTGTGAGCAATGGATTTTACATCCGGGACCTTATCAGCATCCGGGTTTCCCAGTGGATTTTTCTCGTCGTCGTTCCTCCGTCTTCCATCCGGGTACTGTGGTTTTACATTCGGGTCCTCATATTAGATCCGGGTTTTTCCATGTTTACTGAAACGTGACCGGAACCGAAAGTTGTCACAAGAGAGGTGGCGCCCCAACGCCCGGTGGTGGTGGTAGCTCCCGTGGGGCGGAGCTCGGAGCTCTTGAAGATGAGAGCTCCGAAGTGACGTCATCGTACGCATGCGCAGTAGAGTTCGGTCACGTTGACATGCATAGCCCTTTTCATACCGGTAATATCGTAACTATATTCGCGAGATTGGAAATTACCAACATATATAAATCGATTACATTCTGATGCTACTGAATCACTATATAACATATCTTGCAACAAATGCTGATGTTTTCTTCTTCATCACGCTAAATCCTACACCATCCGCCGAGTCCACACCTGGCAGCACCCGTCCAGCAGCAGCGACCCACCCCATACAGCGGGTCCGCTTCATACCATCAGTCCCGGAATATCACCCAGCCGTGAAGGACCAACCCGAACCCGTACAAGGGAATGAACATAATGTGAACTCGCGGCTATGGAGGGATTTGTTCAATGAAAGGCGTTGCTACAAGATGCCGCTTCACACGACGCATTCGGACTAAGGATGACCCATTTCTACACCAAGTACCTTCCTTCACCGCTCCAAAATGCCCACATTGGCTACTACTCGTACTGATGACGTCACCGATGACGTCACAGATGCAGTGGACTCCTTACAATCAGGGTCTACACCCCGAGAGCTACAAAATGACACCCCACACGACGCATTCGGAACAAGAGTGGTCCATCTCTACACCAAATACCTTCCCCAAACTTCCCCAAAATGGTCACTTTACTCACTATACCCAACTGCGCATGCGCAGATTGACGCGACCTGCAATAAAAAAACACGCCATTCTGAGTCTACCCCACAAAAGCTTCACTTTGACACCTCCCACAACCCATTTGGACCACTAGTGGTCCATATCGGCCCCAAAATGTCTATTTTCATACTACGGCCTGCCTGCGCATGCGCAGAATGACGATATTCCTACCCCACATCCACCCAGTCGGATGCTCCGCCACGTGTGCTTCACATTGATACCTCACTTGACTCCATCGGACCAATAGTGGCCCACCTAAACTCCAAAACGTCTATTTCCATTCCCTTTTCCCACAATTCCCTGTCTGCGCATACGCAGAATGTTGAAACCGAACGACACACTAGTCCAAGCGGATGCCCCCTCACATATGCTTCACATTGATACATCATACGACTCCATCGGCCCATTAGTGGCACACCTAGACCCCAAAACGTTCCTTCCAACGTCCAGGCGGATGCCCCCTCACGTATCCTTCACAACGATACCTCACTCGACCCGATCGGCCCACTAGGGACTCACCTAGACCCCAAAACGTCTATTTCCATACACTTTTCCCACAATTCCCTGTCTGCGCATGCGCAGAATGTTGACAACGGACGACACGCTAGTCCGGGCGGATGCCCCCTCACATATGCTTCACATTGATACCTGGTACGACTCCATCGGCCCAGTAGTGGCACACCTAGACCCCAAAACGTTCCTTCCAATGCACTTTTCCCACAATTCCCTGTCTGCGCATGCGCAGAATGTCGAAAACGGCCGACACACTAGTCCAGGCGGATGCCTCCCCACATATGCTTCACATTGATACCTCATACGACTCCATCGGCTCATTAGTGGCTCACCTAGATCCCAAAACGTCTATTTCCATACTCTTTGTCTACTGCGCATGCGCAAAATGACGATATTCCTACTCCACATCCACCCAGTCGGATGCCCCCTCACGTGTGCTTCACATCGATACCTCACTCGACTCTATCGGACCAATAGTGGCCCACCTAACCTCTAAAACGTCTATTTCCATGCCCAATGTCTACCGCGCATGCGCAGTCTGACGATATTCCAACCCCACACCCAGCCCATCGGATGCTCCCTCACATAGGCTTCACACTGATACTTCATTCGACCCAATCGGTCCACTAGGTACCCACATAGGTCCCAAAACGTCTATTCCCCTACTCTTTTTAGTTATTCCCCGTATACATTAACATTGGAAGTCAACCCATAGTTTCTGTCCGCGGAGGCTTTCTCCCGCGACCGCATCACCACCCGACCTCATCACCGCGGAAGAATTCGAGGTCAAAGGTCGCTGGAACTATAGCGGCCTTGCGGCCCAGAGGACATAGGCCGTGAATGGCCGCTTCCTATACTTTAACCTGCAAAAGCGCCCCCTGTCGGAATCAAGAGTTACCTCCCCCGGCAAAATGCGCGGTTAAATCCCGTGGACATACTACTTCTACCCAAACTAGATAATTCACAAATTGGTGAAGAAGTAGACAAGTAACTCATTGTCATTATGATTAACATTGAATAATACTTAGTATCAAATTATCGATCATGCATCATAAAAACAAACGCAACAATTACGTTTCCTAAGTAAGGGAACAACTCACCAACTTTCGCCGAATGAAGATGTTTAACTTATAGAAATGACAAATTGGTATGATGTTTAACTTTACCCCCCAAGCAATTCACATATATGGAAATATGTTTTGAAGCGAATAATAATTTAACCCTCTGTGTGAATCGAAACAATGACCCTCCATTATCCCTGGAGTTGCACTTACTGTCTTAGCTATACCGACTCATTGATAATACTCAAAACTGACTTTATGCGCAACTGGTTTTATAATACAGAAATGACTATTTAATATTTAATGAGTCAGACAACCCCATGCGCGAACAATACATCATAGTTGTGCAGTTATATTGTGCACTTTCAGTTACAAGCATGAAATTTGGCACATAGCTATTTTGAATGGTCCTCTTTCGGAACACAGTCTCATTCGTTGGTATTGATGTTCCCGTCCTCTTCGGCACTCAGAATTCCTTTAGATTAGCATTAATCACTCCCGTAAATTCTAACTTATGTGTATCAGCAGACACTGGGCAGAAACATATTGCATTTGACATCATTCTCTCAAGTCAGAGCCCATTTCTGCTAGAATTTACTGGTTCTACACTGCACAATTTACGTTACTTTGTCAATCAGTTTTACGAATGGAATTACGTCATATATTAGCAGATACTGACCATAAAAGCGATCTATTTGTCCTCGTTGTCAAAAGCTAGGGCCTTGATTTCCTTGAGGGGTTTTTTAGTTTGATTTTGATACTTAGATACCTTTCATATTGACTTTAACTTGGCAGTCATTTTCGCGAATGCAATAATTTGATGTATCAAATGATAATAACGAGAATTCGACATCATTCTCTTACACACAGACCTTGTTTAGTGACCTAGCCCTGAAATTTCGCACTTAAATCACCTTCGGAATGACTTAGTGACAAACATATTCGCGAATTGAGTATAGGGAGATATCCATAGATATTGACAAGAAATGTTTCTTATTTGCAGAATTTGATTTTTAAAAAAAGAAATTAATAAAATTAGCAACCTTCGGAAAAGCTTGGCCGAACATGTCAGATGAGATGATATCTCCTAATAATGAAATAGTTAATCATTTATATAGAAGGAGCAAACCTTGAGTTGGTATTGACTTGCTGCATGGACAAGAGTGTCAAGGTATTTAGTTTGCAAATGATAACACACATAAATGCAGAAACTTAAATAATTATTCTAATCGAATATCAAGACTGTCACAGGCCTCAATTGGAATAGTGAAAAGTGTCATTTTGTCTCTTGGACAGTTCGATAAAGCCTTCAACCCCATTCCATAGCAGGGGCGTCACTAGGATTTCAAAAGGGGGGGTGCGAATGTTTTCAATTTCCAAAGACGGATCTAGCGAAAGTTCATAGGGGAGGGGGGGGGGTCGATTATCAAGTTCAAGTTCAAGTTCAATTTATTGCTCAAAAACTTTACATAAAAGTATGGAGCACACACATATATATAGTTCATCGTCGTACATGGCGGGATTCAACTTACTTAGGTTAGTCAGTTTCGATCCTATTCTTATAAACCTCACTAGCTTAAATATAATCCTCCTATTACCATTAAGAAGAGCAACAAAATGGTTCATATCTCTGTGTCTAGTAAAATATTTTGGTATCAATTCATTTCTCTCTCTCTCCATTCGAGGACATTCTATTAGAAAATGAAATTCGTCTCCTAGTTTATCTAGTTTATCGAGTTCACACACTCGCATATCTCTAGTGATATTTCGATACCTTCCTGTCTCGATAGGTAGACGATGATTCACCGTGCGAAACCTGCAAAACGTTATGCAGTCTTGATATGGCAAATAATTGAAGTAATTTTCTAGGCCAAATTAAGTTTAAAACAGTTATACAGGTAACATTTTGTACTTTCGGTAACTGTAGACCTCCAGTCTTGCATATACTGATCGTGGAGTTTGAGTTTAACAGCCTTCTGTATCCATTTCGGGTTTTAATTCTCGTAATTATCCCATACATTAGACATTCCACATTGATCCAAGATACCTTTCACGAGAAGGATCCAAGGTAACGTATAGATTCCATTTACGTGTAACTTGTACATAACCTCATGCATTTTATAACTTAATTTGGCGTCTTTACCACTCCAGATTTTGCACCAGAAATTGACCACTCTACATTTCACTACAATATTCAACGGAAATCTCCCTAGCTCTCCGTAGACCATACACGTTGGTGTAGAGGTCTTTAGATTCAACATGTGCTTCAGAAAAGATAATTGAACTTTCTCTATTAAGTCTAGCTTACAGTAGCCCCATATTTCACAGTTGTACAATAGTATGGGTAATACCAATAAGTCAAACAGCTCCAGTTGTATTTTAATCGGCAATCTGTGCTCTCTACATTTCCCAATTAAACTATACATAGCCTTTTGGCCCTGTTCAGCTAATGATTTAATCCCTAGGGGGAAGTTACTATTATACGAAAATATCAGGCCTAAATATCTGAAGTGATCCACAATCTTCAATGTTTCACCCCTGTATCTAAACTCCGGGTAATTCTTCACTTTCCTTTTTTGGAATATTATCACATTTGTTTTATCCACATTCACTTTCAATTTCCACAACGTGCAATAGGTGGAGAAGGAGTCTAACGCCTTTTGTAAACCCTCCATACTGTCGGAAAATATCACCGTATCATCCGCATACATAAGCAGCATGATTTTTAGCATCACATCTATATCATTACTTTCAGTATCAACGGGCTTACTACCTTGGCTTAATAAGAATTCTTCTAAATCATTCACAAACAATGCGAATAGTAGAGGCGACAAATTCTCCCCTTGACGGACTCCTTGATTACTAATAAAATATTCCGAGATGATCCCATTCACTCTAACACAGGACTTAATCACTTGATACATATTTCTAAGTAGATTCAGCATCTTACCACCAATACCTGTATCTAGGATTTTTTCCATAACCCTACTCTCCAAACAGAATCAAATGCTTTTTCGTAAAAGAGCTTTCTTTTCTGTGCTAGGAAAAGGTCGATTAAGCATTTAAGAACAAATGTGTGATCTACGACACTATAACCTTTTCTGAAACCTGCTTGGTTTTCCGACATCAGGTTATTATCTTCCACGTAAGTTGATAACCTGTTATTTATCACTCCTGTAAATACCTTTCCCAGGCAACTAAGAAGAGTTATCCCCCTGTAATTTCCCGGATCCTCAGGATCTCCTGTCTTTTTATGTATAGGGCTAATAATACCGGTTGACCAAATTTTTGGCACGTTACCAGTTTCCAAAACCTTGTTGAAGAGCACACAATATAGAGTTTTACACTTTCCTAGCGTGCATTTGATAGATTCATTTGTTATATAATCTATACCAGACGATTTCCCATTTTTAAGACCTTTAACAACAAATTCAATTTCACCTTCTGTAATTGGGAAACCTAAATGTTCATCGCTAATTTCATTTAAGGGATAATCCATGGGGTAATCAGTCATATTTAATTCATTCAACCCTTTAAAATGTTCAAGTAGCGACTCTAAACTAGCTTTACACTTATTTCTTTTTGCTGGGCCATTCAGTAATTTCCAAAATTGTTTCGGTTCACTTTTTTTATGATTTGAAATTGCTTCAGACAACCTATTTTTGTATAGAAACTCCGACTTTCTCATAACTTTTTTGTATTTCTTTCCTGTAACTATCATAATTGTTCTATTATGTTCGGTCCTGTTTTTACGAAAAACTTTTCTCTTCACATTAAATTCTTTCCTTGCCTGGTCACATTCATCATTGAACCAAGCCTTTTGTTTTGGCTTCGTCTTTCGTCTACTGATTGTTTTTTGTTGAACTCCAAATACAATCTTAGCGTTATAGCTAAACATACAATTAAGTTTTCTCACAGCATCTTCTATGCTCAATTCATCGGAGTCCAGTTTATTTGTTAAGCTACGAATTTCATCCTGATCAAACTTGTCGTAAAATTCAATTTCCCTATCAGTATTAAAACCATTGGGTTTACTTGTTTCATGATTAGGCCTATATTTATCCGCGTCCACTTCCATTCTCTTATATTGCACCACAGAAGATATACAGAACTGCATTGCACAGTGGATATCCGAGAGAAGGGGGTTAAACTCCTCTACTTTAAAATCTATTATATGGGGGAACATATCAGCCGATACAATTACATAATCTACATTTGTTCCTTTTGAAGTTGTTGACTTCCCTTGATCTCTATCTGCATCCACTCTACCATTAACTATAAAAATGCCATGGGATTTGCGCAACTCTAATAATCGCCGTCCATACATGTCTACCCTATGCGAGTCACATGATGCTCTGCATTCAGACACACCAGTATCCGTTAACTGCATCACATCACCCATAATGTTAATCACTTCTGCATCCATAGAGTTCTGGGAACACATGAACTCGTCGAAACGAATATAGTCGTCACATGTAGAGGTATGTGCGTTAAAATCACCACAGAGACACACACTTTTGTTACCTCTAAGGTTCAAAAGTTCGGCTTCTATTTCGGTGAATATCTCAACTGACGAAAATCTAGAGTCTACAGGTGGTATATAGATATTTCCCAATAACATGTTCTTGTCTGCTTTGAACAAGCGTTGGTCGAACTCGAACCACTGAACATTTTCACACTCAGTTTCTAGTTTTGTTACAAACTTTATCAGAGACGACTTTATACAGGTAACTAGTCCTCCTGATCTACGCACAGATAACTGTTTCCTATTTTTAATGTAACACTTGTATCCGATTTTTTCGAATTCATCCTCTAGGCTCTCAATATCAGCGTCATCTGTTTTACTTTCTGAGAACAACAAGATGTCATTACTTAACACGTAGTCAACGAACTCTGCTCTAGTTTTACTTCAATCATCAATTTCTCTTTGTGTCTAATTGATTACAGTGAGAAAGAATGCCGAAACACAGAATTGGCGTGATTGGGGCAGGCATCATTGGACTGTCGTCTGCTCTTCAAATTATAGAAAATGTCCCTGATGTGGAAGTCACAGTCATGGCGGACCAGTTTTCACCGAACACGACTGGCGATAATTCTGCTGGATTCTGGGAACCAGTCCTTGTTAATGGTACACAAGTCAGGTATTGCTACAGCTATTTCAAAGCATTATCATATCTATTGCTAATATTTTGACTGAATAAATCTAATATTTATAATCTATTTGGCAGCATCACCATTTAGATTTCTCATTTCAGGGAGTGGTGCCAGACAACCTTCGACCATCTAAAAAAACTGGCGCGATCAGAATTGGCTGGAAAACTTGGAGCACAGTTTTGCTCTGGATACCAACTCGGGGTCTCGGTGAGCGAACGTACAGTTAGTTATACGCATTGCATTACAGATGTAATCATCTAGATCTGTCACCAGTTATTCATTATCTCAATAGGGTTCCATTTCTTAATGAAATAATGAAAATACTATAGATGCAGAATTTATGTAATATGATATTCAGAATGGTATAATCCGAGATAAAATATAGACCTACCATAATATCGCTACAATTGGAGATTAAAGTGTTCAATTTCTATGCTTTGAGCAATTTCAGATGTTTAAATCTGAAAACGGAACATCAGTTATTCACGTTTGGTCAGAGTTCAAACATATCAAGTCGAAATATTTGGAGATCAATTCAATTTTCAAAGTGCCCATTGAAATATTTCTTGAGTCTCACCCGCAGTGCTTCGAGTACATATCTAAATATATGTAACTGGTGCCATAATCGTACTCTAGCTAAGGCATTGGAAAATCCAAATCTAAATATGTGAGTACGAGACGAAGAACCCAATTCAGACCAGATATGTGAAACAACCGCAAATGTTAAGACAGCTCATCAGATCCGCCGGCTTCATCTTGCGCGTGATATTTTGGAAGAGGAGTTGCTCAAATAGGCTCAAAATAAGCTTAAAATGATGAGCTACTACGGCAAATAGCTCGGATTTGCGAAGTGCGTACTTTGTAAAAGAAATACATCAGAATGCCAAGGAGGTCATGAAAAAACAGTTTTCCCCGATCCTTAGTTGTCGCTATATTGATTTTTCTGTTGATGACAATTCGTACTAAATTGGCCTTATATTAGTGATATATTCCATCTCGAACCTGACCTTAAATTTCAAATGAGAATGACCGGACACACGTTTATTACTACCCCTATATAGTATAGATTGGGCATTGATGTCATCTGTTAACACTTCATGAGATCAACACTTATTCTGGCACCTTTTGACCGGTTGGCTGGTCTGCAATAACAAAGTGTCATTCTTTGATCCACGGGTGCTTTCACCCGTTGATATAAGGATGCTTCCAGACAATTTTCAGTGGAGTGGTTTTGTTATTGGGTTTGCTTTGGGGAAATATATCCACCGCAATAATGAATATTTAAGAGTCGTATACAGATAAAACTATCCACCATCTAGGCCCGGAAACTAGGAAATATACTTTCATCGTCGTTACTGAAGATAACCAGATGACTATTCGTATCAACCATGGAAAATTAAGAAGAAGAATTATCTCAATTGTATAATCTCAGCGCGGCTGAGACACAAAGGCTACGTCCGAGAGTTCACCGTAGTCTCGAGTCCGAATGTTATGTGCCGAGGGATGCTTTCCTGTAGAGTCATGGTATCTTTTTACGGAAAAGGCCGAACGGAAGAGACTGATAGTGTACATGATATGTAAGCCCTCCACGCTGTCTTCTGGTTTGGTTTGAGAGGGATCTATAACCGCATATGCTGCATCCTCGCGTGCCAGTGTATCAATCGATGGGTTACGATCGATACACAGGCTTGGCTAATTACCCATAACAGTTCTGGATATAAATAGCTCGAGGGGTTTGAACTAATCCGAACCAATCAGTAAGCGCGCTGAATCAGCTCATTACGCCAATCCGCAGCGAGGTTTGAGTTTTGACTGGTTTAAATCTCATCCCTGGCCAGAGTACCTTCGAAGTTAGGCTGGAATCGACATCGGGTGTCAAAGGGAAAACCACAGGCTTCAGATATCGAGGCGCTAATCCAAAACAGCCACTGGGGGTGAAATGTACGAGGTTTTGTAATAGACGCAACGACTCATGCGAATCACCAAAAAGGTCCAGCGATACCCTCTGTGAGGATTTAGGGAATACCTGGACTTTTGCAGATGCATATGCTGCAGCCTTGGTTGCTTTCTAGTCGCCAGACGTCAATTTTTCCACCTCTTGCATATCGCTCCATTTCTTTACACTCTAGTCAGATATACAGTTTGTGCGACAGTTGCGGATCATTCGGCAGTTGCGGATCATTCCGCAGTTGCGGATCACTTCATTGCTTACTGAATGATTCATCCATAATTAAACATCTGTATAGGTTTCTTTGGGATTCTCGTGAAACGCCTGTCTACCGAATGGATGAAAACAAAAATCGGCGATATTCTCTCATTTTTTCCGATATTGCAGCCTTCATAACCCTGCCGGTAGCCGTCCATGCGCCATGAATTTACACGTTCGAAAATGAAACTTCTTGTTCGATGTGGTATGTAGTTCGAAGATTTCGATCACTCATTTTGATATCAGTAAGCTTATGGGCTCACTTGCCCAGTGAGAAATTTTAACATTTCAAACTAACAGAACTGCCATCGCCATCGATAGAGATTTGACAGTAAAAGCGCTATTTTGGACTCTTTACCATTCGTATACACTGAGGCTATGTTGAGACCTCGATTAAATTATGTTTGTAGCACAAAACCAGGCGTCAAATGATGTGATCCATAACTGTCGAAATTGACCCGTTACTGTCAGATGTGGTCTCTTAAGGCCAACGCTAGTTTACAAAAAAACGTTTTTACTTCACATACTAATGAAGGGGGTATATTTTCCTAAACACTGAGAGTATGCGGGCGTGAAAACTACAAAACAGAACCAGAGCTATAACACTGTAAAAAGTGATCCGCAACTGTCGCCCAAGATGTAGAATCTGTATGATTCAACAACATTAATATTGGTCAGGCTCCTGAGGAAAATATTCTTTACATTTAAGTTATCTTATATAGATATCTACAGAGCTCCGACCTCGCAGAGTTTGCATCGCGGATAATATGATGTGGTTTCAGTGATCCAGGATAAACTACGAATAAATCGCACCGTAGTATTATCTCCTTCACGAATAACTGGTTTGCTTTGATTGCTGATCGATGCGATATTTATTGCACTTCATTTTAACTAGTCGGTATGCCTGATATTGCTATAGTTTATACGTGTATAGTGTTTCTTAGTTGGATTTTCATCTACTCCTATCCTGAAGATATATGCACATATATGCGAGTATTGCCCGATCAATACATCGTCTAATCAATTAAAAATGTTCCACTTCACATGTTATTTTTTGTATCTCGCAGGACGTTGATTGGAAGGATATCGTCTTTGGTTTCCGAAAGATGACATCACAGGAAATTGCTTTGTTCCCAAGTACCAAATCAAAGTAACAAACTTTTGTTTCCTCTGTCCTGGCCCCTACCTGTCTGAATCCCTGTTTGTCCGTGTGTGTGTGTTTGTAACGTTTTCCCGTTAACACAATAATTTGAAAGATATAATTTAAGAGCAGCATTAATCCTTTTCATTTCGCGGTTATTAAGTCACTAAGTCAAGGGCCGGTGTCACAGCACTCCAAAACTGAATCTACCATTTGTCCTGTAGAGTTGTCTTCCCTGTTTGATATCTGCATTGAATTAAAGTATCATTTATTAATTTAACAAACTTCTGCTGGGGGAGGGGTCATTTTTTCATGAACTTATCTGTTTAACGCGGAAACAAACTCTGGTATTAGCGACCATTAAGCTTTACCGTCTCCTTATCATCGACACTTATCAAAGTATTGATCCAGCAAATTCATTAGAACGACCGCCTATTTCGATGGGTAAATCTAATGAAAATTAACCAGTCTTTTCCTGGACTGTCTTGCAAAGATGACAAATTCCATTGTTGCCCTTTATCTTGACTATTTAAAGACACAATAAATTTATTGATTCAAATTCATTGAACAATGACGTACTTAGACCATTTTAAAGGCTGAATCAAATGGAAATAATCCATGGACTATCAGTGCTGAAAAACAAAACCATGAACCATCCCAATAACTTGAATATCTACGGATATAATTCTTTCAAATCAGACAGGTTCTGGCATCATTAACCATGGGCGGCACATGTTAACTTGTTAGATGTAACAATGTTTTCTCTTTTTGCAGAGATGGGTGCTTTTTCACCACACTAATGATCGAGTGTTCCTTGTATCTACCCTGGTTGATGCTTAAGTAAGTAGACTTTCAATAACTTGTGCGGATATTTGGAGTTTGCTTGAGAATAGAATAACATTTCGCAGTTGATGGGCGTTGGGCTCCATTAAAAAAACTACTGCTTTCACACTTGTATCCAGACGAAGTTTCGCGAAACTACAACTATAATCGTGGCCATAATTCACAAACAAACGCACAGAATCAATCCTCTATTAGTGTGTGGACGTTAACAGTTATGGCCTGATCATTATTTGCCTCGTACAAATGAAGTACTACCATTGATCAAAATACCCATAGAAGAATATACAGGTAACGGGACAAAGCCGTTCTCCATCGTCGTTGTCGATGAGATAAAACAAGGTGGTTTGTCTTGCTCCGTTCCATCCCTTTTGTATTATTTAGTCATAATAGAATCGAAATGAGACAGACTGTAAGACCATTCGCCAGTATTTGTCGTTCCCCGCCACCACTATCAGAAAAGGGTGGTACAATGTGTCGATTTCATTACAATTTCATTGATTGTCTTCCTGTGCTTGTTTTCATTAGCACAAGGCTGACCGTTTCTCATTCACGTTTAGCTACTAGTTGAGGAGATATATGACTCTGTAACAGGATAGCGCTATATGGGTCATGTCAAAATTATGCATCTTAACCGTTGGGCTCGAGGCCCTGAGTTACGAGTTTTGTTTCTAATGCTGTTATATGAATTAGATGTATAGACTATTTACTTGGAACTTCCTTAACAAAATGGATGACGGACTAGACGCTTGTATGTATACGAGGTTTTCGTGTTCCGTCTAAACCCTTCATAATGAGATGTACACTAAACACAATATCAGAAAAACATATGATACCTTTGCCCTCCTATAAAAATAGCACGATGTGATGTCTTGCACCGTATGCATTCATTCCATCAACTCTACCGATAAAGTAGGATCAAGCACCGTTCCATATCAGTTTCCTTTCCGCCGTCGCCAAGTGGTGAGATAATACAGTATGGGTTTGTATCGACTCCAGGTAGTTTAATACTGTTGCAAACCAAGACATTCGCCCACATGAACGAAACCTTTATTTAACCCTAAAATTGTCCACATGGCTGTCATAATGGTTTCATTCATTACCAGTCCATTATAGTTACTAACAGATCAACATTGATTCTAAAACCAAGGTTGCATTTCTGGCTATCGGATGAGGCTTCTATAGTTTCCAAGTAAATCTTATTCTTTTCAAGCATGATGGATGTTGCTGAATCAAGTGGGCAATTAAAGCAAGGCATGACCGAGATACAGGAATACAGATGCAACAGATGTGGCAAGAGGTCAGATTCATACCCCGTGGTCCTTATCAGATAGATGGCAGTATGGGATTTTGTATTGATTTCAGGAAGAAGAACGGTGTAACAAACCGAGATGGTCACTCACATCCAGGAACAATACCCAATGCCGTGTTTGCAGCTGGGGACGATCTCCTTATTTGTTACCTCAGGGTATGGGCTGGCTTGATGTGCACTTCTATGTACAATCGGTGAAGCTGCTGCATTGAGTGGAATATTTATCTTCTACATATTGATTACATTGTTGCATATCAGCCTGAATATTGATCCTTTCAAAGCCCGGGTTGAACCCTGGAAATAATTACCACTATTCAATTCGCTTTACAGGTTCAAAGAAAAAGGAGGAAAAGTGCAACATCGGACAGTTAAAAGCCTACACGAGGTATGCACACGTTCGAATAATTACGCTATCCGCCGGACTGAGTACAGACGTGACCAATTCAAGCTATGTGGGTTAAAAATATAACCTTGATCAAAAATGTTGGGTCCGCCCCAGAATTGATGCAACCTGACTGTATATTTGATCCACTAATATACACCATATGCTATACATGGAAAATGCGAGGATTCCTAAAGCGAACCGTTAGCCACTACACAGTCGTGCCCGTAAACTATATTATACTGTGAAATATCCATCATTCTAAAGCATTTGCCTGATCTTTAGCATTGAAAGCATAGGGAGATTGCTGTCATGTATTGGACGATATAGTACCCTTTCTCACGTGACTGTATTACAAAAGAGACCTATTCCAAATACGTTTTGGACGGGGGTGGATAGGTTATCGCACCGTCTGCTCGATAGTAAATGGCTATAAGTGAGAATTTTGTTGTCAAGGGTAACTGATTTCAAATGAGTACGATGACCACATTTATTCTCTTATTTAGCATTGGTAACATTTGGAAATGATGATTTAGAATAGAAATAAATGTTAGTTTTCCGTCCTTCCGTCCGTTATTTTTCCTGCAGCTTCGTCCCAAAACAATAGGCAATTCCGTTTTGCCATCCATTATCTTGGCAGTTAGAGAACGGAAAATTAACATTTATTTCTTAATTAATCATCTTTGAGAATTAAAGCTGTGTCATCTTATCCTACTACCTTATGTTGATCAAGCAGATAGTAATTTCGTTTCTATTTCTCTGTAAATCTGATATTTCCTCTTTATTCTGTCAAGTTATCTAATGAATTTGACCTGGTGGTGAACTGTTGTGGTCTAAGAGCGCGGTCGTTCGTGAACGACCAGTCGGTGACGCCCGTTCGGGGACAAGTGATCAAGGTAAGATACCGTGACTGTACCCCAAAATTCCCCAATTAGTTCTCTAATCAGAGATGCAGTTACGTTTTCTTAATGCGGTGGACATTCTCCCTGTTATATCAAGGGCAGCTAAAGCATTATCCTTTCAATGTTGCGTTTAATTGTACAGGTACATTTTTCCCCATTTAGAACAAATTGTATGTCAAATAAAGTGTGCGAATATCCAAGTGTTAGAGCATATGACCACATGCCTTGGTTGAAAATATCAACAATCACGGTGACGGTGTACGGTGACTAGGTAAATTACATTTGAATGCACGTATACAACTTGTATATATGTATGGGCCATTGAATATTTGCTGCCATTTTCTATGCTCATCGTCATTACATATACACAGTCACTTTTTTCTAATTCTAGGTATCAGCACCGTGGATAAAGCATTTTGCATTTGATATCAGCGAAGGAGGAACAGCCTATATTTTACCGGGGTAAGTTTGGATCATTTTAGACCCGAGCTTGCATTGAGAGAAATGTCATTATTCAACAACGGATGAAACGTCATTCCCGATTTGAATTTATGCTTACTGTCGTGCGAAAAAGATCTCTCGATTATTGACGCGGAAATTATTCTGCAGACGACGGCTGAATATTGAATGTAGGATCTGACACCTGTAATCCTTAGATTCGGGATTTCATCCAGAGAAACATAATTATTTCATCTGAATGAATACGATTCTTAGATTCGGAAGTTCATACGGTGAAATATTATTCCTAGTTCCATGCAAACTGTTCACAGCTTTCATCTTCTAAGTACATACTACAAGGAAACTTCGTTGGAACAAGTTTATGCTACCTGCAAAAGTACTTCGTTGTCTCAAAATCACAAAAGTTCCAAAGTTTCCATTCGGAAATAGGTCCTTCTATTTAACATTGGAAAAGTGGAAAAGGGAGATAACTACTGAATAACACCAGGGCGACGTAGCGATGGCAGTTTAATATCGAACAGAAATTGGCGAGACACCCTGTTGTCAGGAAGAAGTGAAATTGATCAGACAACCTGCTCACAAATCCTAACTGAAAGGCTGAATTACGTTACGTTCAGCGTGAAGTTTTCTCCTCTTCTAAAATGTTAAGTGAATGGATATATTTTGTTTGATGGATTTTCTTATTAATCTGAAGGGGGGATTTTTGCATTAAAATTAAATTGTCCCCGAAACGTTAGAGCTTGTCTTAATGTAGAGGTACAATTTAGGACTTGATCTAAGCCACTGATTTGGTCGCCAGATTAGTTCATAGCTACATATTGAGAAGGAATCAATGTAGCAAAGCAAACAATAATTAGTATAATTCAGTGTAACGTTGTGTTACCATGCAAGAGAAGTTTAATACAAAGTATAGAAAGGATAATACTTACAAGGACATACTTACAAGTACATAACAAGGAGAACAGTATCTAGGACTGGTTTTTGATTGCCGTTTAAACCCGTTTTTTTCTAATGACATTCCATTTGTAACCTTTGCTGATCGTCTTCTGTGTTTAATTTAACAGCCGCTTGCTTCGCCCATGACGCTATATGTTTGTTTACTTTTAAATGTCTTTATTCAGGTGGTTCAATCTGCTTTTGTACTCTAGTGCGATTTCGTAACGTATCACCCGTTTCCCCTATATAATATTAAGAAGAACATAAATGAGTTTTATTTGAGTCGCAGCACATGCACAGCGTTTATGTTGAAATTCTAATCGACGTTGACGAAGCGGAGAGACGAATCCGTGACTAAACGATCACACCTCTTACATCTATAATGCCCACATTTTCCTATTGCGTTTGGGATCGATGTTGAGTGGCTGAATTGAGTGTTAGCATTTTCTTCAGAGTATCTCTTTTCCGTTGATAAGTGTAACACTTGTGGAAAGATTTAACCACCCTTTTATATGAGAATAGCATAGAGTTTTTGTTGTTAACTACAGGGAAGAAGTTATGATTGTTGTATTGATAACAGGTAATAATATCTTCAGTAATTCGCTCTTCAAGGGTTCAAAGTTCAGCAATGTTAAGGGAGAGCGCATTGTTGAAAACTGTAGTAATTACTTGCTTGGGATAATCTCTACTGAGAAAGAACAGTTTCATTTCACCCATTCGTTGTTCCCGTAAGTCGTGGTTAGTAAAAATGGTACAATTGTGGATAGCGAGACTAACTGATACCTGGGTTTTAGTACACTGCGGTTGACATGACTTAAATGAAAGGTACTGCTTTGTATCAGTAGAATTGTAATAACTGTCGCTGATAATCTTGTTATCTTGTCATTTAAAGAAAACATGTCAAGGAATGCCAATTTTTCTGCACTTTGCTCCGTGGTAAATTGGATATCTGAGCTGTTCAAAATTTGATGAAGATCAGCGATAGCTTCAGTTTTGATAACAACGTTTGAATGATTTGAGTACATACTCTTTTGTCAACACGAAAAAAGTGTTTCCACATCTGTATACCTTGTTTTCGTTAAGTATCCTAATAAGGTTTAGCGTAGGTTGGTGCAAATTTCGGGCACTTGGCTGTGCCAAGGATTTACTTATAATTTTGGTCGATAAATTGAAAGGTACTATTCTTTAGAATAATTGGTATGGCCAACTAGATGAACTCTTTAGAGAAATGTTCAAAGTTTTGGTGAGGAACGTTGTCGAGCCAGTATTTGACGGCTTTAATTCCTAGTTTATGTGAAATATTGCTGTTTTGATCAAAACTGCAGAATATTTCATCATGTTGAATTTCGTTTGGAAGGTGGCTCAAGAAATCTATCTTCTCTAACATAAGAGGAGACAAATTTAATGCATGATTTTAGAAGAGTATCAATCAGGTTTCTCAATCTGCTTGTGAGGCAAATAGGCCCAACTATAATATGTTTGAATATTAGGTCGACAGGATCCGAACACTGGATATATGCAGACTTTCTTTCATTAATTGCTTCAATTATTGGTGCAGATGTATGGGTTTGGGTAGAGCATATATTTGGCTGGTCTTAGAAAAACATTTGAAGAGAACTACTTTCTCCGACTTGGTTAGTTCTTTCTCATCTGGTTTGAATAGATTTTCTATCTTGTTTCTAGTTGTTTTGTCATCAGTGTCAGTAATACATTGGTATGTTCGATTGTCATTAACAAAATTTGTAATCTTCTCTCTCATAATATTTTTTATCGGCTACAACTCTAGCTGAACCCTTGTATCATTGGTGCCTTTACATGTAGAATCTTCTGGTGGACGTTTCGTCCCCGAGGCTTGCACTCTGTACAAATCAGTGTGGTTGAACTTGTGAAAACTGAAGCGCTTGATCTTGCATTCTACTACTATTTCCCCCGTCTGAGACGTTTGATAGCTCACCATAGTTCATATTTGTATCTACTATCGCTCTAACCAGTGCTAGGGGTCGTGTGGTCATGTCATTCAAGATATCCACATGAACAGCTACAATAAATGCGTTAATCACAGGGAGCATTATTTGTTCTTGTGATGTTTTAGACATACAGATAATATGTTGGCCTGATTGGTACGCCGGCATCTTTTTCCATTATCTTTATTTGTCGCGTCAGCTTCTCTGATAAGGACATCACTGTTATTGCGTAATGAGACCGGAGCTTCGGATTCCGATGTGTTAAGATTTGTACGAATTAGTCTACTGTTTGTTTCTGCAATGGGGTGATGTTGAGGAAATCAATGAGCGTATCTAAACCTGTATTGCGTTCACTTGGTAGATTATTAGTCCGTTTGTTTCGCACCACATAAGCTTACACTGTATCATTATCAAAATAAACTCCCGAATTCTGAATTTCCTTGTAAAACTGGCAATTATAACACATATAAGGGAAGTGGGAAGAGGTGCCGACATACTGACTGCGTCACATGACTTCACAGATGTCACATTTAAGCTAATTTTGGTTTCATTTCAAACACTTACATAGAAAGAGACTTTTCTCCCTCTGATATCACGACCGACGAAATGTTTATTTCCTTCGGTTCGCGAGTTATAGGCATTGGTTGTCCCTGTGTTATCTTTTTGTACAGCGGTACAAATAGCCGCAAAAACTGTCACTGACAAAACTAGCAGAACTGGGACTGATCTGTATAAACCCACGCCTGTAACATTGCTGCTTCAAAAATTTCTTCTTTGAAGTAGCAGGAACACAACTGGGCTGGGTGGTGCTTAGTTGGTTCGTCGTGATATAGCTGAAATATTGTTGAAAGCGACGTTAAATTCTATTCACTCACTCATTGCTCTTGGAAACATGCATCAGGGAACAGGATGACAGGCTTCATCCTATCGTGCTCAAAGGCAAACGTTTCTGTTCCAGTTTTGATGGTGGGCTCTTCAGGTCATCCAAAGAACGTTCTGTGAGGGGCAGTCTGCCCCTGGGTTGTTTGTATTGTAATGGGCTGTGCTACGGTTTTACATGTTTCGTGACATATTTGGTCCGGGTATGTCCGTATTCATCAGAGCCCAGGTTTATCTGTACAAAAAGGAATCATATCGATCTGTATCGCGACTTTCATGTATATGGTCAAATATAGTTACTGTTTCAACAACAACATTTCTTTTGCGCATCCTTTACATGCCGCACAAGCGCATTCGCACAGAACATAAGAGTTTTAACAAATTTATGGATATCACAAAATCCAGGAATACAGTAAAATGGAGGAATAATAATAATTGGATAATCGTGATTAAGGGGATCCCATATAACTTGATCATGGGATGAAATTCCCACTCGAGAGATGTATTTTCCTTCTCGAGATTGGGAATATTCTTTCGTTGATTAAGTTAATATGGGACTATTTTTTCCATATAATTTAACTCATCGCTTTATTCAGTATTTTCGTAAAAATACCAACGTCGCTCCGAGAGAAACTTTGCTGAAGCACGTCATGCCTACAGCTGGTTTCGAGCGTCTTGAGTGGTCAGACTACGTCGCACGGTCTCATCCTATATACGTGTGTGGGATGAATGATCGAAGCACGTTATCCCGCATCGGTTTTACATAGTATTTATATGGGAAATAAAATTCTCAGATATTGGGATGAACAATCTCGGGATTCCATCTCGAGCAATTAAATACAGTAGAGTCAGTGATTATCCTGAAATAAACTCTGTGTGGTGGCGGTGGATAATATCCTCTCCCGGATCGCCCTCTTATTGGCATTATCTGTCCATAATTTGGAGAGAGGAAACATTCTGAATTTAATATCCAATTATCCAATTAACACAGTGTTTGTGGTTTCTTAGCGCCAAAGCTGTCACGGTCGGAGGGACAACGATTGAGGGAGATTGGAACGAAAATGTCGACCAGAAGGACAAATCTGAAATGTGGGAAAGATGCGTGAACCTATTTTCACAGCTGAAGGTAATGCAAAAAATGTATTTTCTTCTCCGGAAGTACCGCTGCAACTGTAGTTTATTCACGATCCGCAGCTAGAGTATATGTAAGTGTGTGAGTTGGATTTAACGTCGTTTTAAACAAGTTTGCAGTCATATCCCGACGGTGTCTCTATGTCCTACGGCAGCAGGGTGCCCACAGTTCCTTTTTACCTGGACATTAATCAGCCCAGCCAGTACTGCACCCGGTCACATCCAAAGCTTGAGATACACTGTTCTTTTCCAATGGGAGTTTTGCACAGCATGACTAGAAGATAAACCGGAAGTGCTAGTTCTGTCAGTTGGCTAGTCCAAAATCGGCAAACCGGAAGTAACCATCACATAATCTGTTTGGATTATGGGTATAGCTGATATTGCGCAAGTTCCCCATTGTCAAAGGCGCTTTTTGTCACTAGAGAAGCGAGAAAATGTACAAAAATGCTTTTCATATTCAGAAAGAACAGTGTAAGCTGTGAGATAGAGTAAGCTTCGAATATTAATGATCGTGGACTTTGTATGATTACATGAAACAGTAAAATTATGTTCTCTTTTTTCCTAAATATAGTCGAGATATTCAAGGCGGTACCGTGTATTTCGATGAGCCCCATTTAAACTTTAAATTCGGTGTTGCAATTTGAAAACCACAGTCCTTCGAGCTGCTTTAAGCGAAGGCCTGCAATAGACCTGATGACGTGTAATCCTTCTTCCATCCCATGATCCAAATGTACCTATCCCATGTAACACGACATCAATTTTATTGTCAAGGCGAGATCCCTGACCCGGAGGTTCGTCTTGTTAGCCTTTGATTTGTGTCGGGTTACATGCAGGACCTCACGCCTTACGGCACCTGTACTGACAAATTGCGTTGACAAATTAATTTCGAGTTATATAAGAGATGTTAGATTTCAGGCTAATTGAAAGATGAATGGATGCACAATCCATCACGTGAGCAGGGGGGGATACAACGTCATTATCTTTATAATGTACAAGTATACAAGATCTATTGGTTCATGCAGAAAATATAAACAAAATAGTTTTTCAAACAAATATTCTTCAATAGTTGATCAATATATTTTTCCAAATAATTGCGGATGCCTTTGGTAAAAGTGAAACCGAGGCGACTACTTCTCGGAAGCAGCTTTTCATACCTCTAACCTTAAAGAGCGACAGTTATTCAGGGGGAAATAACACACTTTCCGAAAATGGCTATATAAATATCGCTTAGATAACATCAATGTATAGATATCATACAGGACAGTCTTTGTCCAATAGGAATTTGCTGTATCATGTGAAAGTTAGCTTTGTTTAATATGTCCAGTAGAAATTAGCTGCAGTCGTGTCCATTAAAAATTAGGTGCACTTGTCATATATGCATGGGAAATTTGATGTAATTTTTAGGCCCGATTAGAATTGGCTGCTGTCCGTCAATTGGAATTTATAGCTGAAATTATCATGTTTAGTAGAAATATGCCGCAATTGTCAGATCTAGTAGAAATAACTGCAATTGTCAGGTCCAGCAGAAATAGCTTTAATTGTCTAGTCGAGTATAGAAATAATATAGCTATACCTTGAGAGTGCGATTAAATTTCTTGGGTGTTTTGTGTTCAAGGGAGCGAAATACCTGTTCGACTGGGTTGGATTGAGACCATACAGAACGGAAGTGCGTATGGAGTTAGAAGAGATACCACATGTGGGTAAAGTCTTAATGGTAAGGCGAGTGTGGCCGTATTCGTTGTAGCCCTAGATTACCCCCCAAAATGGGCTATACACAGGAGGCCGGAAGGCTCCGCATCACAAATTAACTCGCTTGGCTTTGCAAAGAGGTATCCAGAAATCGAGCGCTATGGGCAGTGAGGATGTGGCTTAAACGATATCTGCCCTGCCGTGTAGTTACTCTACTTTCAGATTAAATAAGTGAACAAGTCATTTTGTACGGTTTGTCAATGATTTCTTTTTACTACTACGTCTATTACTGATATCTAATGAAGTTTACAACATCTCAATTTCCATACATATATACAAATGTCACTCACAAGTCACCCCTCTAAAATAGGGTCATATAAAAACTTAATTAAATATTGTGATATACGAATTAACTGACCTGTTAATCTAGTGCTCTTGTCCCTTTCTATCCTTTGCTTGTGGTTCCTAAAACCTCTTAACCGATGCCAACCTTTTCCATCATGTGTGTGCCGCAAAGTGTCCCACGCAGAGAAAGTTTTCCCACAGTGTGCCTTGCCAAAGTCCCCCTGATTTTCGCCCACTGTCACCATTTATACCGACCAAAACCCCTAAAGGCTTATACTATTATTCGGGATGTCGTCATTTTTACGCTCACCCATTGGCCCTTGATTTGCTCATCACTCTTTCTATATTCTCGATCTTCAGTCGCTATGGAACAAATCTATTAACAGCTTTTCTGTTGGGAACTGATGAATCATATTTTGTCTCTGAAATCACACGATACAGTGAGTCATACCTAGTATCCATTATCTCTGATGCGAGTTAATTAACACAGGTCGAATAAATTAGTCCAACCTATCCCGGTGCCTTAAGCATCGCAATAAATCAGATATCATCAGGTTTGTATGATAATTATTAGATGCTACAAGAGCCCACAGAGAGTATCCCCTTTTTGGAATAAAGTTTTCCCATCTGTTTAACTGGGCAATTTCGCCATTATTATATGCTGCATTCCGACTCGTATACACATATACATCATACAAATAAACCCTCGAGGTCACCATCAAATCATAGGTTCTCTGTTCACTCAATTATTGAACCATAACCCTTAATTTGTTTTGGTTTTCTTGTTATACTTTCATACGAAAATGCATCCAACGCCGCAAGATTATCTCACATTCACGGGCTACCAGTTCCATCAGTTTAGAACATCGCAAATCGACTTATTACTCGCCACTCAGTTATTAGCATATTTTGTTTATAACTTTCACCAAAGTTTCCAATTTCATAACCAATTATCATATTATTTCATATTTGCTCTATCATATTGTTCTATGATATGACATACCCCCTCAATAACGAATTTGAGACCCTTCAAATTGTAGAACTACGGGTGGAGGTCAGGTGATCAGAAAGTACATGAAACTGTGGGTGAAGAGATCTGTCTTTGGTATGTACCCAATCACCATATAGTATAAGATAGCCCTTTGGATGTGACGCAGCAGGTGGAGAGGGTCCATCCTTGCACTGGCAGAACATCAGTTGGGGCCGATCTGAGCGTATGCAGACCACCCGTGGTGGAGCCACTTACTCGTGTAGAAAGTGCTCATCCCGGAAGATCTCAGGTATGGAGATCGGCCAATCCCTCGTGATGTCGATGCGTAGACTGGAACAGGAGGGAAGGGTCATAGGCCGACTACAGTGTGTAAAAATCGTTGTAAAAAAAAACGTTACATGAGCACAACGAGTACATGTAAAAGTAGAAGAAAATACCGGAACCAACAATATAGTTTGGTTTGGCGTGTTACGACATTTACATAAAAAGAGAATCAATGGTACACGACATGAAACAACATATGTCCAAAAACAGAGAAAGGTCAGTGTAAACCGAATCTACCCCATGTATACTACTCTGCTTGCTGACAATACACCTCGCACTTGGCCGTGTACATGATTAAACCGTTTAAGGGTTGTACTGTTTAAATGTAAGGATCGTGATCACTGATGCAGATTGTCAATAATAACGTGAGATATACCCTCTCAGCCGTGGATATCAAATGAGGCTATGAAAACCATAGGAGTGTGACATATTCATGCCTCGGGCTATAGGCGATGAGACTCGAGAAACAAACGCCGCATTAAACCCAGTGTGTCGTTTACAAGAATTAGCCGAGATAGCTGGGGCATCGATAACACGATACAAATGAATGCATTAATAATCACTACATCCCCAAAGTGGAATACTGATCCCCGTCATAGATTAAATATCCGCTGGGATGGATCGGGCCACACAGAAAGAGGCACATTGGAAGCCATGCGACTTGACTATGAATTTGACAAGTAAGTGCTAAATTTGTTTATATAAAACGACAAAAATGCATATTGATTGAACCTACAGGTCATAAGTACACTACATAATTATTGGAAAGATATAGACCTATGTGAACTAAGAAATCTGTTACTTTTTTTTTTTGATTGTCCTCACAGTAAATATATCTTTATGTAAATTTTCAGAAAAGAGAGCGCCACAACACTTGGCGGATTGTACAACACTTCTGTAAATTGGAGATGAGACTGAGGCATCAGAAAAACCCAACGTTAAGGATCATACCCTATTATAGTAATTAAAATGAAGCACAGTATCAAGAGAACAGATTGAATTCGAACCTCTCGCATTTGTGATGGAGACTGGAATAATCCCATCTCACTGAATGGAATGCCAAGAAAAGTGAAGTACATACATTCGCTAACATGGAGTAAACCAGAGTGATTGGAATTTGGAATTTTGATTCGACAGAGGTGTGGGACGACACCTGATGAAGCCGATAACTCGACCAAATCATGGTATCATCATATACCCTCAAGTAATAAGAGAAATGAAGTATCGGAAGTGATTAAATAACCATCGAAATGGACTCCACATACTTAGTGTACCGAACTGGCATTTATAAAACAACCCTAGTCCATGGAAATGGAGGAGGAATAATACAGTAAATATTCTACACGTAATTGAAAATATTACAACCTGAATTATCCGTGTCATAGACATATCATGGAAGAAGAGATCTACAATTGTATATTCGAAAACGAAATAATTCTCTAGTGTCTTACCATAAGATTGAAGAGTTTTTCAGGGAAAATGTACCAAATGTGATACACACAGAAGTGTAATTTGGAGTATATTGGAAAAATTGTACATATCACTTTCCCATGTGATAATTTGTTGAACAGTGGACAAGATTCATGGTTTCCATTCGTATGAACATCTCACGTAATATAAAATTGAACATGAATACACCAGAACAATATTTTAGGCTATAACACGTAAGGATTATTGAACAGTGAGAATGACATATAAATTCCTTGGACATTATAGCATACTGGAATTTTCAAACAACGATGGAGTTCAAACAGGTAAGTTATTATTATTTGTTTTTTTGTTTTTCTTTTCCGACAACTACATATCTGTATTGTCTTCTATGGCTGGGAATAAAATATCATAATCATATGATCGTCTTATTGTTAAATTTATAACATCGAATACCAATCACTATATAGCAATATACCATATTATGGTTACATGAGATATATATGTGATTTACCCAGAAAGGCAAAACAATCAAAAAGAAATGTATTTCGCTGATTAGAAGCGAAGAAAAGTCTAGTGACGTAATAAAATTATGTACGTCTCCCTTCGAGGGACACTGGACCGAACTCGGGACATTCTTTCCATAAAAGAGAAAATGCATCAAGTTTAAGGCCTGTGAAAATATTTGTACAACACCGTCACTAAAATTCCAAACATTTATAAATTGGTAATCATCCCGTATGAAGAAGACAATCATTAAATTTTTCAGTGCCTGTCAAATAAAGGCATCTTAGTTCCAGTAATGGACACTTTCAAAAGCTATAAGGTACTTCATACATGTAATTCAAAACATTATCATCAAGTGACGTGACTTTAGAAGGAGACGAAAATGACTGTCTCTGCATACAAATATGTATGGGTAACTTGCCAATTTGTTAAAACAGTATACAGCGTTTCATGCTATGAGACGATAAAAATAGGAAATTTGAGTCTATAGGAGTCGAAAGGTTATAATTTTGAAATACAGAACTATAAATGTCAATTTTTAAAACTCATTAGTTGATATATAGGATCGTGTTCAGTGAAGTGAGAAATAACTATTCCGGGCCCTGGATCAGCCTTTCGCTCTTCACCGACTTTCGATACACACATCCTCCTGTGTTGAAGAGGTCTCAAACTTTTGGAATCATTCAAATTACTTTTGCACTGCGAAAGAGAAAACTACTTCAAAAATATTTTTTTCCGATTATGGTTTGCAAACCAAGCACAAACTCCAATCACCGACGGTAAAAACAGTTCTGTCGCATATGGAGCGAGACAGATGTAGAAATCAATATTCGAAGTGTTTCCTGAAAGAGAAAAACATGTGTAGTGAAATCCACTTCATCATTCACACCATTTTATAGAGAGATACAATAACCTAGTTGTTCGTTTATCAGACCATCAAACCAACTGGCGAGTGGCATATGCATATGGAATAACATTGAGGACCTGCAGTGAACTCAACGCCAACCCACAGACTGACTCGTACCAGTAGTTACTTTGTGAAATTTAAATGCTTGTGAATTTGAAATGCGTATAGGACAACACCAACCACACAGGTATCCTCGTCTCAATCTGAAAAAAAAACACAACAATACGTTATACTCACATTTCCGTATAATTTTAGTCTCTCTGTTGTATCGATAACCATATATAGAAGGTCCCAATTGAGTCAGAAATATCAGTAGTATGTATTCGCAATTATATACCGAACTGCGAAAGTCCTGAATCGCTAACATCAGTTCTCAATGGGTCGCTATCTCAATGAACCCCACAAAAATCCAATATTTTTCCTATCCTACGAACGGCTCATACTATCCGAAAGCATATATCTATTAATGAGACATTTCATACCTCGTAAATACTGAGCGTACGGCCGATAAAACCTCAAATCTAGATTGCAACATAAGAAAACTCTCGTCCTAGACCCTGGAATTACTAAATAGAATCCATCGAATCAGGTGACCAATTTGTCTGTGGAGGGCCACAAAAACAAAAGATGGCTACCTTCCTCCGTTAGTATACAAACCAATCGCTGAGGATAGGATAAATTTTCTCCAATATTCACGACAAGGAATAAACCTATTCATCCACAAGATCACGTATCGATTGGGAAACATATATGTAAGTATTTATATCAATTAGGCTGTCCGACCTAGCTATATCAATTAATTTTTCGGTACACTTACTCACCGAGCCACAACTAATTGGTAGTTCAAACGATTTCAACATATTTCCATGTTCTCTATATAAAATGACTGATTAAAACAAAGCCACGTCTCGTGGATTTAAATATCGTTACACTACTATCGCAACGCTACCTCCAGAAATTTCAACTCTTAATTGCTATCATCAAACATCAGATATCAGACACTTCAATTCCCCATTGTCAAATATTTTCATTACTCAATTCATATTTCACAAACTCGACATCGTAATTATCACAACTTCATCATATCAGCTTGGGGGAGCGACCCGTCAGCGTACGATCAAAATTGTTTTATCTCAAACACTCTTCAATGATTCCGTGAGTATTACAACTTTAGATTTGTTTTATTACACCCCCAGGTAAGGAAATCACTGAAACATGCTAAACAACAGTCTATCACCTGCCATCATGGGGTGAGATTAAATCATATTGGTTTCTCTTAGTATACTCTAGTTGACTGACAAGAGACGATTCGCCTCAAATTCTCCAGCCTTTCGTAACGTTCCCTAATACATGTATCGTTTAAACAAAGTCATTCCGCATACCATTCATGCAGAACTCAAATCTAACTGGACAATCTTACAGTGTAACAAAATATAGCCTATAGCTTCCGACCAGTCGTGACAGCATACATAATCTGAGCCCGATCGATGATTAACCTGATACGGTCTATACCAGATAATGTAACTACCAGAGCGTTTAATTCGACGAGGCCGACTATATCCACTGTTGAAAGTTGAAAGACCATCGTTATATTACCCTATTGATGAGTCACAATTCTCGCCACATAGAAATCTGCGGTCAATCTTCATTTCACAAATTCATTTCTCTAATTTGTATTCAAATTCGACATCAAATATTTCATCACTCTTCATTTCTCCAATGGCTCATTACTTCCATTATTTAGACATGTCATTTTTCCATAGTTATCACGGACAGAGTACCCTGACATAGTGTAAATAGACCTTTATCCATGGCCAAAATCATCACTATACTTCAACTATCACTGGGAATTTCTAATCAATCACACAACGAATTATCTCCACTATTAATTCAATCTCACTTGGTTCAATGTTTTCTCTCCTAGTTTGTAAATTTTCTGAACGGAAAATACAATCCAGATAGTTAGTTTGTAGGTAAATTGCCACCTCACTAAAACATAACAACTGTCCTCATTAATATACACATTAATTTACGAGGATAGGAGCAGAGGTCATTCATCCCTGGTGAGTCATGGTTTTACTAAGTCTTTAAACATAAACTTTTGGAGCTGGTCTTAAGATACGAACATTCTTCTCTACAATCATTTCTTTATCTTCGATAGATAATTCATTTTCAGGAATCCAAGTCCAAATTTTCTTATTTGTCAGATCTGCGTATCTCACATAGTAATGCATCTCCCCATTTTCATCTTTCTTCCCTTTTAAAACATTCTCTATTGTCCTAACTTTATTGTGCAGTAATTCTTCATCAGTTGGCCTGGGTATCATGGACGTAACAATTTCTTTGCTCACAACATATCCTCGGTCCACAATCATTTCTCTGTTTTGGACTGGCTGCCTGACATTCTCAAAAAGTCCCAGATCATCGATTCGATCGGGTTGAATAATGTCTTGAGCCCGTTCCGTCTCGTTAACTTGGGGCGTGGGGGTCACTCCTAAGCGTTTTGGTGGGCTCACTCTTTTATAATCATAAAAATACACAGTGGTTTGACTTTCAGATCTATAATAATAGCGGTAACTTCTATTAGTTCGACCACCCCTGTTCGGATTTTGGTTTTGATTTGGATAATAACTATTACCTAGAGGGTTCCGGTTTTGTCCATTCTCATTTTGTCTATACCCCTGATAACACTCACGCGGTCCCTGGTTATATCTATAACTCTGGTTTGGTTGCCGATTACCTTGATAAGGCCTTAATTGACATTGTCTGGTAAAATTTGGCAACCGATTCACATTTCTAAAACATTGAGTGGAATAATGGCCCACTCGTCTGCA
>JAVTVY010005755.1:0-38410 GCA_036873755.1 Hanleya hanleyi
AAACCCTCATATAAAGCTGGATTCATATCTGGTTCTAGAAGCTACATCGCCAAGCTTCTTTCAACCCGGTTGACGAGAGCACTTCAGGAGGTGAAAGCATTTTGGGAAAGTTATTGCGCCACTATTTCTGAATACTCTGGCGGTCAATGTATGTGGATATTGAAGAACTCAAAATTTCTTACGGGAGAGCTTGATGCGAGAGGACTTATAACGTACAGACATGTATACACATGGAATTGCTCGACTCTCTATACTACAATCCCTCATCAGGACCTTATTGACCGTCTTAGTTCATTAATAGTATCGGTGTTCAACAAAACTGATCGCCCATATATTAATGTCAGAAAGCATTCTTTAGCTTTACATACAAGGGATATCACTCATGGGATGTTTCTTGATGTTCGAATTTCTCATTAATAACATCTGTGTGAAATGTGATAACACAATATATCAAAAGCATATCGGTATTCCAATGGGTACTAATTGTGCACCCCCTTTGGCTGACCTATACCTGCTCTCTTACTACTATAGACGCTTTAAAAATCTATCATTTCAAAGCCCGTTCCGACTCTTTCAACAAACGCTTTATAGACGATCTTCTCGCTGTGGATAATGATTATATAAATGATGTAATGAAGGATATATATCCACCCTCATTGGATTTAGACCTAGATTTAGAGTGGATTTATAACGGCACATCATATTTAACATACAAATCAAGAGGAACTTCTCTGTCGTGGAGGTCGATTGTCTAAGGCGCTTCGCTGGTGAACGGACACGGGTTCGAGCCCAGCTGATCCATGTGTGGAAGTTTGTCAGTTACTTGCCGACGGTCGGTGGTTCTCTCCGGCTTCCTCCACCAACCAAACTGACCGTCACCATATGAGTGAAACAACCTTGGGTGTGAGCCAAAGCCCCCCACCCTATCTGTCGTGGACTTTTAAAAGAAAGATGATTACAATTTCGTAAGTTATCCCTTTTTTGGATATTTCTTTGGGACCTGCATTTGGCGTTTACATATATCGCATAGTAATGATTGCTAGATCCAGTGTTAGATGTGACGATTTTAATCAGTCACCACTCATTATTGCAGAAACTTGTATAACAGGGCTATACCACCAAGCGCCTCCACTTAATTTTCTCAAATTTGGCGATAATTATCACATGCTGATGGCAAAATACGAGTGTAGCGTACAAGATATATGAAGTTATGTTTAGCGTCTAATTCTGTTTAACCTCGGCCTAGGGGCCGTATGAATTACAACACATATAAGGGAAGTGGGAAGAGGTACCAACATACTGACAGAGCCACATGACCTCACAGTATGGTCTTCCGGTTAACCTATGCTAAAGCACATACCAAGAATCTAACGATTCGTGATATGTGTTGTATCTCAGGTACGCTTTTATTGTACCTGTTCATGTGGCAACTCCGGGTTTCAAGACTCTCATGATGTCATATGAACAATCACAATCAACGCTTGACTGAGATATATCATTCTCTATATAACGATTTGACAACGAAATCCATCTGACTAGGGAAACTGATCAGCGATACGGATTTGTTTTTTGTTTTTGTTTTTTTTATGAACATCATGATCTCTTGCCGGCATGATTGAACATTGTTGACCTGTTCTCTCTTACAGGGAACTAGTCCATGTTTCTGTATACTTTGTTTTTTCTTGACTTTGGTGCTAATGCTGTTATTTGAATTGGGTCTTTGGATAGTGGACGCGGAAATATGTTTATAAACCGCAGCTGAATATCGAATGACTGTATAGACGCTTGCATTCAGTCATTCAAATGCCTGAACAATAGAACTTAAATTAAAGACCGATTGAACAGTTTGTGTATAAATTCTGATTAGCGTAATCATAACTGGATGTACATGATATATATGCATGTACAGCGATACATAGATAATAGGATTGATCAATACCGCGGGCTAATAAAGTCACAGTCAAAAGAGACCCTGGAATAATTTATATGGTAAGTTTTCTGTTTACGCGGTATTCACAGTACATACGATGCTGTGCTATTGTTTCCAGACTATCGACCTGTAACCGTCTGTATAATCACAATGCACTGTGGCAGGCATATGGTTCAAGCACATGTACATGTGTGTAAACAGTTTTATTTTACTGCTGTTTCGCCGTTTTCGTATATGCCTCAACATCATATTGGCCATTGTGAAATCCTGAACACAGGGAAGGTCATCGTTTAACGAACGTGGTACCAAAATGGCATGACTTGGTGTCAAATTAGTATGCCACGACAAGAATAATTATTTTTTGCTAAATCTCGTCTGAGTGGTTGTAAATCGGTGAACACGGTGTCAAATTTGCAGCAACTCACACCCCAATAATAATAAGTGTGATCCTTCATAATCATCAATCAATATAAACAAGCAACAATTCAATAGGAAGCTGTCGTCCATATAATAAAATGACGGTTGACACAAGCCAATTGCCTGCAGAAGAGGCCCACTGGTTTTGGCGATATTTACAATACAGTACGCTAGGTGGATACAATATCAAGTTTTAATATGATTTGTTATGTGTCTCGTACAACGATTATCTACAGGGGCAAACTCTCACGTTCAGTTCTGTACCACTCAGTTACAGTTCAGTTTCATGTAGGTAACCTCTAAGTAACCTATTGATTCTGCACAGAAAGTCCTGACTGAACAATGCGTTTTGACAACCTTAAGGTTTCAAATATTCCAATTCTTAGTGAACCATGCAGCCATGCTGCTCAATGATATGTTGTATTATATAAATATCTGGAATAACAACATTCAGTACTAGATGTTGGGAGGGTGATGTTACTAGATGTTGGATGTTACTGTTTACATGCTTCGCCATGTTTAATTTCGCTAGTTACATTCAAACATATTTCGAGTATATTACATCTTGGAAAAAATCGGCTGATTGATCACTATTAAAAGGGGATGGTGATGTATATCTGGAATTAAAAGCAACATATATAGGTGGTGGAGAATGATGTCGGTTTACTGACATGAAGTCATATGACTTCACAGGCCAATATTCTGCGCGCATATCTAAAAAAACACATTGACCAGAAATGATCTATGCGATGATTTGTATCTGACAGATAAATTAATTTAATAATATCTCAGTGCCATCTCCAGGAGCTACAAGCGACAAGATCATGTGATTGTTTTTTGTGTCGATCCATTTCCTGAAAATAATTTTTTTTTAATTTGGGAAGTAAGTCTCGTGCCTCAAGATATCACTTGGGATTGTTATTCGCGCCAAGTTGAAACTGCATTTCCAGACAATAACTTTTAAAAACGTGGAGGATTCTTTTCAAATTTGGTGTGTGGGTACCTCGCCTCTGGATATTGTTTTTCATGTCGATCCACATATAGGTGGCGCTACCTGGGGGCCAATGTAAAAATACGTTTTCGGACAATAACTTTTAAATACTTGAATGAATTCTTCCCAAATTTGTTAAATGGGTACCTTGTCCAAAGATTTCACTTGGGATTGTTTTCCGTGCCGATCTGCTTATAGCTGGCGCCAACTTTGGGCCAAGTTAACTTTTTGATAAAACTAAAAATATTCATTTATCTATTTCCAATTTCGGGGGACCTTACCTCAAGATCTCGGTTGGGACTGTTTTTGTGCCAATCCGACTATAGGTGGTGCCACCTGCTGCTAAGTTAACTTTTGAAAATCTGAATGCATTCTTTCCAAATTTGGTATGTGGGAACCTTCCTTCAATTTAACGTTAGGTGGCCCTCCGCAGTTTCGTAGTAATGGCCCCTCTCTAATTTCATAATACGATAGACTGCCCTTGTTCTGCTACATCATAATTCTTCTTGTCTTCTTAATAGCTTATATCTATAATGCCATCCTGTTCAGCATTATCAACGCTGCAAACGAGTACGTACAAATCGAGTGCTGGCTTCGTCTACACGCTGATCAGGATCATGGAGTAAAGTTTGTCCTGCCTCAGTTATGCCCCTTGGGTGTGCCTAAAAATCGGGACTCATTTACGGGAAGAAAATCTGACAAAAAACGGTTAGGTTGACACCCCCTTTTTTTT
The DNA here is from genome assembly GCA_036873755.1 of Hanleya hanleyi. Lineage (NCBI taxonomy): Eukaryota > Metazoa > Mollusca > Polyplacophora > Lepidopleurida > Hanleyidae > Hanleya > Hanleya hanleyi. Next base: position 4,072 of record JAVTVY010005755.1, read on the forward strand.
GCCTTTTAAGTTGAGACCGGACCAGGGAACGTGAGTAAGAAGTTTAATTGAAATCGCTCTTACAGATTTTTCTGGAAATTGAGCCGAATTTGACCATTTTTCGACATTTTTAAGGGGGTTTCTAGGAAAAATGAAGCAAGCATGGAGGAGAATGTTCCAGTTAAATTTTTCTATAACATAGCAGTGTTATATCTTAAAATAATAGTTTCATCATGCTCTTTCAGAAAATATATACATATACGTGATTTGGGTTGAAGGTTTTGCGACAACTGGTGGCCGAAAAACGGACCCATAGTCTATTCCATGCCTAATAAAAGAATCTCCGGAGTGCACCCTTTAAGGCATAATAGTGGAGTCTATGCATTATCTTAATGTAGACTCCGTTACGGAGCGGAGATGTATCATTACGCCAGATTGTTTAATTTTGACTGCCTAGTTATACCTGAAGCGCTATTTTCGGAAGCAGGTGGAAAGAAGACCAGGAGTTCGATTAAAATAATCCACAGTGTGTCCATTAGTATACAATTGAGGTTACTGCATACTGTATTTCATACAGGAGTTATCTCCCCCTGGACTGAGATTTCGGTGGATATTATGGCAGAACGAGGTCCTATCAGAATGATATAAATTTGCCAGTGTAAATTTTCTTTACAAGAGAACCCATTTACAGTCCATAAAGGATGGAATGGATTTATATTATTATGGTTTACAAATTATTTCTCAAGTTTCTGAAGTATTTCCCATGTTTCTAAGAGAAAATTGAGTGCAAAATTACCAATAATTTGACTTGGTTACATCGCTTATTTGCATTTTCCCGCGTTTCTGCTATCATTGGAAAGCGGAAAAGTAACCACGGCCTTCATATTGCCGAATGGATGACCATTATTAAGAAGAAATAGGGTAATTTTGAGTTTTGTTCTCGAAAATCCTGCTAGAATTGTCAAAATTGATCAAAACAAAGATGGGGTAGGGGTTAAGTTATCGGTCGGATTTCCCAAAATAATATGTATAACTGGCAAGTGTTGTATACCGCCATACTCGCAAACCCTCTGAGATTACGATACATGTGAATAATTAATTTCGTAAAAAACATCCTGCCCCTTAAGGTGTCCCTCCACAGTTTCGTAGTAATGGCCCCTCTCTAATTTCATAATACGATAGACTGCCCTTGTTCTGCTACATCATAATTTTTCTTGTCTTCTTAATAGCTTATATCTATAATGCCATCCTATTCAGCATTATCAACGCTGCAAACGAGTACGTACAAATCGAGTGCTGGCTTCGTCTACACGCTGATCGGGATCATGCAGTAAAGTTTGTCCTGCCTCAGTTATGCCCCTTGGGTGTGCCTAAAAATCGGGACTCATTTACGGGAAGAAAATCTGACAAAAAACGGTTAGGTTTTCACCCCGTTTTTTTTGCCTTTTTAAGTTGAGACCGGACCAGGGAACGTGAGTAAGAAGTTTAATTGAAATCGCTCTTACAGATTTTTCTGGAAATTGAGCCGAATTTGACCATTTTCGACATTTTTAAGGGGTTTTCTAGGAAAAATGAAGCAAGCATGGAGGAGAATGTTCAAGTTAAATTTTTCTATAACATAGCAGTGTTATATCTTAAAATAATAGTTTCATCATGCTCTTTCAGAAAATATATACATATAAGTGATTTGGGTTGAAGGTTTTGCGACAACTGGTGGCCGAAAAACGGACCCATAGTCTATTCCATGCCTAATAAAAGAATCTCCGGAGTGCACCCTTATGGAATGTTTTGTGCCGATTCGCCTATAGATGGCGCCACCTGGGGGTCAATTTGAAATTGGGGTTCCGGACAATAACATTTAAAACTTAAATGGTTTAATTCTTTCCAAATGGTATACCGGTACCTTGCCTGAATATCTCGCTTGGGATTGTTTTTCATGCCGATCTGCTTATAGATGGCGCCACCTGTAGACCAAGTTAACTTTTTGGTAAAATTGAACAGATTCAATTCTCTATTCCCAGTGTCAGGGGACCGTGCGTCGAAATCTCGGTTGAGATTGATTTTCGTGCCAGTCCGCCTATAAGTGGCGCCACCTGTGGATCAAGCTAACTTTTTGATAAAACTGAACAGATTCAATTCTCAACTTCCAATGTCGGGGGCCTTCCGACAAAGTCTCGGTTGGGATAGCTTTTCGCGCTAATCCGCCTATAGGTGAAGCCACATGCGGCAATTTAAAACTGCGTTTCTGAACATTAACTTTTGAAAACTTAAACGGATTCTTTCCAAATCAGTGGTATATGGGTATCTTCCCTCAAGTCAAGTCCTGTTTTTCGTGGGAATCAGCTTATACGTGGTGCCACCAGGAGGCCAAGTTAAAACCGCGTTTCTGGACAATAACTTTCCAAAACCTGAATGGATTCTTTCCAAATTTGGCAAGTGGGTACCTTCCCTAGTTTATCGTTTGGGAATATTTTTGTGCCAATTCGCCTATAGGTGGCACCACCTGGGGGCCATGTTGAAATCGTTTTTCTTAAGTTATACGTTATTACTATCTTCACAAATAATGAATGCTTCCTTTACTTAACGTGCAAAAGGGATGCTTCCTCGATCGTATTCGATCGACTGTATCTACTTCATTCTGATTGGATTTTCATTCGTTTTATCAAATGAAATGGATTGTATGTCTTGTCATTTCTAGAGTGTCTATACATCATTGGTTAAGATCTTCCGTTGTGCCAGTGTATACCCAGGGATAATTTCCGGCTTTGGAACACTCGATTGATTACGTAAAATCTTAAAAATAAATACCCTGTATTTATATAGCCTGGTGGAGACAACGGACGAACGTAGAATTTCTAAAGAGGAACATTGTCCAGCTGGTCCTGATCAACCGGGACTACCCCAAAGTGAGAACCCTTTTCACCAAAAATTGAAGGGTGTTTGCATCACAATGTTTGGTTAATATGGTACAATGTAACCGAGTTTCACTTGACCTATGATAACGAATCTTTCAACAGGATGCTATCTCAATACCATTGCTCTCCTACAAAGCAATTATGTTGTTATTATGTTTTGTATGTAAACTAATATGTAGTTAGCTGCGCATTGCCCTGGACAAAAGTGCTGACCCATTAAGGTCGACTTAATGCTACCTTGCCACATTAAATGCCTAAAAACTGTCAGTCCGGATATGCCAGAGAGGTGTTGGGGAGGGGTCGATACAAAGTTTTGGTCTATGATACAGAAAAGAAATTGTCTTTTTATGTGCGTGAATGCAGTGAATGTACGTTTTGCAACTTATGTCTAGTTCCGCTTAACCTGGGGCTATGGGCCGTATGAACCTATGTATTTCAAGATCCTCATAGTGTTCATATGAAAACTCACAATAGAAGCGTGACTGAGATACATCATACTGTAGATAATAACTTTACCACGTATATCATATGGATTAAGAATGCTGATAAGCGATACGGGTTGAAACATCATGATATCTTGTTGGCATCATTCAACACTGTTGACCGCTTCTGTCTTGCAGGAAATTAGCTTAGTTTTGTGTATACTATGATTTATCCTTTTAATTTGGTGCTAATTTTATTATATGAATTAGGTCTTTGAATTATGGACACGGAAATTCTTTCATGGACCACGGCTGAATATTGAATGACGGCTAAAACGCTAGTATTCATCTCTTGACTATCTGATTGCATGTAGCTTATCATGAAAAATAATATTCCCTAACTAACGTTGTGAGTCTGTGTCATACAACGAAGATATTGTTATTCTGAATGTGTTATTTGCTTTGGCCTTGCTTTCCTTTCGTCCCTGTCGCCAGAAAATATTACTGGCTAAAACGGAGATAACAATCTCATGTCTCTTTGATGAAACTCCAGGGAGAAGAAGAAAGTTTCTAATGATCACATCGACAGCATATATAATGGTGTGACGTGAACACCGTAGCACAGTATGTGCAAGCACCGCGAGTTCTGTCATACATGGAGTATTGATTCAGTTTCAGCATCACCACGTCGTTGTAAGTGAGCGTGGAGAGGACCAGATTTCTTCAGTCTGATATGTCTGACCCAGGGAACTAGATCGTCCACGTGAGATTATTTGAATGCTGTATGGAATCCACAAGTTTTCAGTTATCGTCTTGGCCGGTCTTCTAATCAGTGAAATAACACGACAATGTTCTGGATTTAACGAAAGCTTAGTTGGTTTTCCAAGAAGCCCGTGGCTGAGATCGAATCAACTGATGCTGATAATCTCGAGCCTTGAATCCAGGTACGTGTGTTATACTCCTTTCGCTTCACAACGGGTGTTATAAACTGTATTGACAATGCTCCGTTCATGCACACATAGCATCTATCTCATCTAATGTCTATGGTACGTTATTATCATATAGCTTTTGTTTAGACAAATAGACAAATCTATTAATAGACACTTCTTCGCTCCTTAATTTTTACAAACCGGAGAAAGCGCGAAGTGTTTGTGCATGGATTTGATTTCACATGCCAATGATATTACACGTCATTTTCTTATTTTCTCTCACGCGTTTAAGTTTCACGCGTTTAAACAATATGTGGCCGCGCCATTTGTACAGCTTAGAACTGTATTTCTTCTTAGCAGAATATTCCAGCTGATTAGAATGTTAAAGCCTAGCTGCACTATCTTGGTGTATCTTAGTGACTCGCGTTTAATTCCACTTAGCCCTGGGCTGGGACCGTATTGAGATCGTAAAATACAAGATTGCCATAGTGTCACTATCAAAACGTGAACGAGAAAGAATATAGATAAAACACGAATTGGAAATTCATTTGGGAAAAACTGGTCAGTTATTGGTATTTGACAGCAGGAATATGATGAGACCTTATCGCTTTTCTCTCACAAGAACCCAGCCTGTGTTCTTATGTACATGTATATAATTATATTATTTAGTATAAGAAACGAGCATAAGCAAAGTGATTATGAGATACATTGTATTCGTGATATAACTACAATTGACGATAGGCTCTATAACCACTTGGATGAATAGTACTCACTAGTAACGCGGGTATGACGACAGGTATAACATAATCGTAATGTATTGGTTACACCTTTAAAAACTGTTGATGTTCAGCCTCGGGAAGAAATCTACAGCCTTCTTGTATATATGTATTGTGCACCCCAGCTTGGATAATGTCCTGGCGGCTTCATATGGAGATGGTCAGACGTCTTCACGGTGCATTTAGACTTTGACGACGGCTGAATATTGCATCCCAAACCTATGGGGCCTGTTTCAAATGGGGTTCGGCTAGCTACGAGGAGATTATAATTAGAAAGTACATTACGACTGGGTTGATATAAACACGTACACGGAACATGTAAATAGTAGAGGTAATTAACATCCTTGACTGATACGTCATCTGGCTAATAATGTCCTAACTAAAATGAAACTGTATTAATTCCCATACTCAGCAAACTGGTGACCATAAACTCGGTGTTCACGATACGAACATTCCTGTGCTGTTGTTCCCAGATCGGTGACTTACAAAAGTCTGTAGGCAAATGTTTCACTTTATTGATACATATCTACATTTATTACCACTGACGTCAAACCTGTCCATCGCACGGGAATTGTCCCCTTTTATCCCTCTCTACAGACTGTGATCTACCTGAATTACTACCATAGATATATGTGAATCACGACAGATCAACTTACACATGTTACCGGTGGATGTTAATTCCCTATGTATTAGCTCTCCTCAATCCCAACACTACATCGTATGCTGACAAAGTGTTTCAGCCCTCCCACCAAGAAGATCCCGGTCTCAGAGTAGCATTTGATGCCCCTTTCAATCACCCCAATCACACCACAACTATTCTGACAAAGTTTTACTACCTTTCTACAACTTTAGTGGCCTTACTGGCCGGGCAAAATTCCTATTCCGTTCCACCATTGGGTGTTACTTGCCCTTCTTCCCACCTCAAACCTCTAACATTACCCTGAGCTCCTGTCGATGACGATAGATGAAGCCACACATTTTACACGACGAAAATATGCATTTTATGCTCCCAGCCTTCTGTCGGCTGTACCCATTTTGATTGTTTACATTCCTTCCCCACTCCCATAGATATCCTGAGAAAGTTTCACGGCTATTTGACCAAAACAAATTAGGGCCTCCAGTAGGCATCTTTATGCGACGCATGTAATATCTTGGAAGATAAGAGCGACATGGCTTACGTGCAAGCTTAACGCCCCGTAGAATACCAGAACTGTTCCTTTCTCATTCGAAAGCTTGTAACTTCGATATATACCTACTGAGAATATAGAGACTGCCGTATACGAGTCAAAGTGAGAATGGCAATCAATCACAATAAATAACGTACTTGACCTGAATCAAAATGTTGTATGATATGTTGAAAGATGACTCCACTTTGACGATTATATTTATCAGTAAGTATGGTGTCATTTCAATTTCTTGATGATCAAATCAGTCATTTCAAATTATATTCATCTGACCAAAAATATTCAATCGATCGATCTTAGTACATATATATTTCTATGTCTCCGTATTTCTGTTAGACGCACTGTTATATTCGCCTTCGGTCAGCTTTCACCACTTCATATCCATACTACGTAATCCGGTTTTCCGCAGTTACTGGGCTTATTCCCCGCACAATACAATAGCAGTTGTGATGTTTCGTGCGTCTCAAACATTGATCTGAGATTATTCCTTGTGTTCCAGTCCCGTAATACATGATCAGACTGATTCGTTGAGCTGCTAGATTGTAACTCTCTCATGATCAACGATATGAAATGCATCTATTATGATCTTCTCTGTACCAAGCACTTAATTATACATGTGGTTAAGCATACAATATGGTTAATATATGTCAAATATCAACTGTTCGAATGATGCGGAGATTGAATCCCACTGAATGTTGACAAATGAGAATTTTCAAAGCGTGCGTGAGATACATCATGCATATTATACTCGGAAAGACATTCGGATTATAATAATTAAAAGGACATAGATTAAATAATTGCTAGTATTTTTGGACATATGTGGATTTGGATGTTGGCGAAATACGAAATAGGGCTTGCGATAATGGAGAAGCTTACTCACAGGGAACATTCGGTGCATGACAGTTGTTCTGAATCGGCTTCAGATCAACCCGAACTTGGAGAGGAAACATCGCATTGCAAACTTCAAAAATCAAAATAGCCTTGATAATGAGAACTCCACATGTTATGGTTGGTCTCAGATGTTGGTACGATTCCAACATGTTGTTATTTGAGGCCAGGTATCATCAGCCTTAATAATAATTAAAATCGCTGTCTCGATCATGAAAAAAAAAACAGAGATGAAAAATATGGTTGTGTTACTCTGTTGTTATTCCCAGATTGTTGCACCGCTTATAACCGCTGATAATGTTACACGCACTGACACGTGTATATTTCGTACATTTATCACCGTTAGCGTTACAGAAATTCCATCTTTTATCCCTCTCCTAAACACTGTGATTTTCCTCAGATACCATCAGATAAACTTTCACATGTTACAGTATGTAAATGTACCTTAAATGTTCCCAGTTCCACGTGTATTAAATGCCTACATGCCTACATGTACTTATTCCGACCCCAACACTATGCCTACCTAGTTTTAAAACTTCCGACAAATACAAAGATTTCGACCATCCCCAGTACTAGTGAATCCATTATATATCGTGATAATGTTGCACGACCTTTCTACCATATTTGTGGCCTTGCCCGCTGGATGTGGTAATGTGGTAAAGATCATGCTAGTCATTTCAAAATATGTTACGTCTGACCAAACAGATTCAATCGATGGAGTTTGAAGGAAGCTTGCCGGAATCTAGCCTATGATTATGTATACTATGATTGTCTTTTTGAATTTGGTGCTAATGCTGTTATATGGAATATGGAAGAGGTCTTTGGATTAGGGACGCGGATATTCTTTAATGGACGACGGTTGAATTACGAATGACTGACCAGACGCTTGTAATTTATCTGCGTACGGATATTTGTCTATCTCCGTATTTCTGTTAGACATACTCTCTAAAAACAGTTGTGTACCAAAAGTACACAAACTGTGTACCCTAGGTACATATCGCTGTAACAAAATTGAACATCTACAATCACTGTGTAACTGTGATACACAATTTGTGTAGAAAAAGTACACAATTTGTGTAGAAAAAGTACACAAATTGTGTACTCCTGATACACATTTTTTGTAGATGTGCAATTTTGTACACAACTGTTTCTTCAGAGAAGTGTAACATGTGAATTCGGTCAGCTTCCACCACACTATATCCATTCTCAGGATATAATGTTCGCCTCGTTCACAGAATATATTCTCCGCACAATAAAATAGCTGCTTTGGAGTCTCGTGAGCTTCAAACATTGCTGGGAGATTATGGTTATTCCCGTCTGTTATTCCCGTGATACATGATCAGACTGATGAGTTGAGCTGCTAGTTTGTAACTTTGTAAGGATCAAGGATATGGAATGCATCTATCATAGTCTACTGTGTACCAGGTATTTAACCGTTAAGCCTACAATATGGTTAATACTATATGTCAAATGTCAACTGTTCGAATGATCCAGGGATTGGATATCTCCGAAAGTAGACGAATTAGAATGTTCAAAGCGTGTCTGACATACATCATGCATATTATACTCCAAAATGACATGGATTAATTATTAGTATTTTTTGGCGCATGCCCTGTACGAATTATGATGTGGACTCTTTTGTCGTGGAATGTTCCGCTCGGTTCCCGAAATTCCCCAGAAAATCGTGTTACATGTTTTCCTGTAAACATTACACAGCTACAGATAAAGAAATCATAAAATTTATATTTTCATATTCCTATAACACTCGAGATGAAAACAAATAAATATATATGGACGTTTATTTTATAGACGCGCTTATACGGAAGATGATAAAAACCGAGTCGTGGTTGACACCTATTGTCGATGCTTGGTATAAGAATGCATTGCCCAAGCCTTTGTGTAGCTGGAAATCTCTGGGTCTGGTCACACAGATAGATAGATTGATATTCGCCAATAATTATGTACTAATATTGCAAAGACATAATTTAAGAAAGCATTGGCCAGAATAAAAGCCCAAATGGCTTGTTCTGTCCCATGAAATATAACACTTACAAAAACGGTGGTATGAATATGGTAGGTGATTTGACACCGGCATCTGATACATGCAAAAGAAGAGAAAAATAGAAGGCAAGTTACAATTAACGGGTTAAGATGAGTAAGTAAGTATTGTCTCAGTGAATGATACAGTAAGACAGAAATCATAGATTAATAAAGAATATAAAGCGTTTTCTTGTCAACAGAATTGTTTATATGATTAATAACTCCTGCATTTCTTGTATTTTTTTGTAAATATAATCTATACGAGTTATCCAACCTAGTTTATTATTCAATATAATACCAAGGAATTTAAAGCTACTAACCTCTTCAATTTCCTGCCCGGCTATTTCTAGTTTTGGGACGTTTCTCAAACATTTTTTTTTTACTTGGGCTGACTATTATATATTTTTTTACATCTTAGAGATAGGCGATTTGCACAAAATCAAGTATGATTTTTTTGCAGAGGGTCTGACATAATTCGAACAGCATCAATCAAGTTTTTAGAAGAAAAACTACATTCGTGTCATCAGCAAAAAGGATCTGTTTAAAATAATCTGTTACGTTATTGATATCATTTATAAATAACAAAAACAAAAGCGGTCCAAGAATAGATAATTGTGGTACACCACATTTGATATCGATATGAAAACAGATTATGTTATTATGCGAAACAGACTGTACCCTACTGGACAGGTAGCTTCTGATTCATTTATTAGGTGACCCGCGGAAACCACAGTGGTATGGTTTGGAGATTAAGATAAAATGTTTGACTGTACCAGTCGCCTTGGATAGGTCCAAGCTGTAATCCTTTGATTTTTTTGCAGCCACCAAGTTACCATAGAGAGATGTGAGTCTGCGAAGTGGAGCGACTAGACCTGAATCCGAATTGGTTCTAGGAGATTGTCTTTTTTCCCCCAGAAAAGTTGTAATCATGTTTACTGCAGAATCTTGCTAAAGCACGATAGGAATAATATTGGCTGTTAATTCTCAAATAACATGGGCTCGTCACATTTGGAATTGGTTTAACCTTTGCATGTTTAAGACAATCGTGTACCATTCCAAGCTTGAAGGACAGACTTATAGCTACCGTCCAAACCTGATGCAGCCGATTTCACGAACACAATAACATTTGGAGTAATTGGAGAAAATTCAAAACTTCCAGCAGGTGCGGGACCAAGGAATTCACTAAACTTTTGTGGAACCGTGGGAATTTTTGAGTCTAGCTTAGACGCTAGTGATCTAAAATATTCGCTGAATTTATTAGCAATGGTATGGCTGTCGGTGACCTCTTTACCATTAATTAAAAAAAATATTGGGTAGAGACGCGTTTGTCTTCCGATTCATCAACTGGTTTAATATTTTTCAAGTTCCTTTGAAATACTGGTTGGACTGGTTAAATTTGTTTTCGAAGTAGTTCTTTTTTAAAAGCCGAGTGGTATGATTTAGTTTGTTCCTCGTCGATATAGACGATTTTTTTCATAGATAGAAGTAAGTATTCCATGGGTTATCCATGGTTTTATAATACGCTTAGAATATGCCTGGTTTGCATTCATTAGAAAACAATAATTATACACCAAGTTGAATTCTGCCAGAAAATTATCTAACACTACAATCATCATCTTCACGCAATACAGTATCCCAATTAATACCTTTCATGCCTAGAGCAAATTCTTCCTTTTTTAACTCGTCGATATGTTAAAATGGAACGCGAAGATCTATATTCCTGCGTGGTAAGTAGTATATGGAAAACCTCAAAATGATCAGTAATATCTGTCTTCATGAAAATTTATGAAAATTTTGCTGTAAGTTATTGTTGAACGCAACCTTTGTATCAGGGGGTCGATAGATAATACCCACTAAGTATCTGATATCGTTGAAGATCAGTTCTATGGAGAATGATTCAAATTCGCAATCATCTTCAAGAAATGATAAGTCATTCCGTGTTTTACATGCTTCGATAGAATCCTTAAAATACAGAACAAGACCCCCACCCTTTCTCTTACTTCTCGATGATGGAAATGCATGACGTTTATCCGGGAATTTCGAATAAAGGTGCAATCGAGGGATCTAACCGGCTCTCAGGAATCCTAGAACAGATGAGTCGTGCTTCAAATTGTAAACTAAATCCTGTAATTTCCATTCATATGTCTGTTGTTCTCAGACTTGGATATTGTCTCGTGGTCCTTACATGAAGCATGGACCACGCCTACAGACGAGCGAATATTGGATGCCGAGTCTGACGCACATATATCTTGGGGGATTAACTTGAACTCAGTTTTGACAATTACCTATATCCGTGGTATTACTGGCCATTGAGTCCGATGCCTAAACCCGTGAAATTTTGGTACTGGCGTAATTGAGAGGAGTGGCTTCCGCAAACATGATGTGAAATTGGACTCCGATAAGACCAGCTTGCACATTACTGAGATAACGAAGAAGCGCCTGTCCATGCAGTGACCCAGCTGATCTGCTACTGGTTCGTACATTCTCACTTTGTCTTATATTTTGACATAGCAAAATGTTTGTACCGGTTTTAGCTGACATATTTTCATGTAATATTTGTCAAATTATACATTATTTTAATCATAATGACACTTTCTTTGAATATTGAGAAAATATAGAACATATGTATAAAATTATGTCAGTTATCACCAATTAAAAATATTCTCCTGCGTTAACAGATAGGGTAAAACCCGAGAAATATACGAACCAGTAAATGATTAGCAGTCACGGTTCACAGTAAAGACAGGTTCTTCTTTCTTCCCTCAGTATTCGAATATTCGGATAGAATACACGCAGATAGTCATCATGTGACCCCTGAGCGAGCCAATTATGTTAGGCCCCTCCTACAAAAATACAAGGCTTTGTACCAATGTATTAAAATTATACATTACAAGTCAGCCAATCATAAACCCCGAATTTCAATGTTTCAAAAATCAAATATCAATACATTGAAATTCAGCAAACCTCATGCCTCTAGTTTCAATGTATTGAAATTCACCCAATGGAAAGAGGTTTTAATTAGCGGCTTGCAATGCTGTTTTTCGTCGGCATGATCAGCGGATAGGAATTCCCGATTCACACTTGATTTGATGGAGCTACATGCAGGTTGTCGGTCGCGGTGCCCGAAATTCTCCGGCGTCGAGAGGGCAGCGGAATATAAATTATCCGCCTGTTTATTGCTGATCTGGTGGAAATGGTACTGCATTTTGGTGATAAAATACAGTGTATGAGTTCTTGTGAGCACAAAATCACATTAACCATGTAATGCTGCTGTACCTCTAAGAGTATTACCGGGTGAAAAGCATTATAACGAATGATAAAATGTTTTCCTTATTGACAATATTTCTTAACTTTCTGGCAACTGAAACTGACCACTATTGATTTATCTTTCTTAAAACGTGACCAGGAATCACCAATCCCGTTGTTGCGAGGCCCGATTTGCCTAACTCATGTCCGACCTGAAATTGGCGCGAGCATTTGCAATGGAAGGAGGATGTTCTACTTCTGGGTCTACATATCAACCTGAAAATTAGGGAAAATACCACCAGCAACAGACGTAAAACAAAATGCCGACCCCGTGTAACAGCTAAAGAGAATGCAGTACAGAATTACAACGCATATAAGGGAAGTGGGAAGAGGTGCCGACATACTGACAGAGCCATATGACTTCACAGTATAGTCTTCTGGTTAACCTATTCTAAAGCACATACCAAGAATCTAAAGATTCGTGATATGTGTTGTATCCCAGGTACGCTTTTATTGTACCTGTTCATGTGGCAACTTGGATGACATGACCACACGGCCCCTAGCACCGGAATAAGCGGTATTAGATACAAATCTAGAGAGCTATGATGGAAATGCTCTGACAACTCAGAACGCTTTCTTGAATTTCAGTACATTGAGGTTGAACTTTAATACACTGAAGTTTAATTTCAATACATTGAAGTTAAATTTCAGTTATTTCTTCATTTTAAGTGAAATTTCAAGCTTACGGTTGATTGATAATGTAATTACATTGCCAACGAAACGAAATTGGCGGGGATGATCTACTATAATTGAAGACATATGCAAGCTTATAAGCCAGTTATGACATTTGTAATATAGTGGCGTGTGAAATAATGCGAAATTGGAAGACGAAAGATTGGTCAAAAAAGTGGTTGAAGAAAATGGTTGGTCAAATGGGAAGCTTAATTTCCAGGTCGAACATTTCCCACGGCATGCAAGCTGACAGATACTGTCTTTCTGGATTTAGTAATCTTGGCACGAACTGCAAAATTTGTCCCGCTAAATCATACCACGTTATCCAATATGTGGAATCGAATATACCTAATTTTAGAGGAAAACAAGTTATCTTATCATGATTTCCTAGTAAATACAGTGTGAACCCGAGTTGATATGTTAAGCATTAGGGAATTTCAGTTAGAACCCCCGGGTTAGCCCACAAACATGATTTACCCGCAATTACCCTGTTTCTGCAGTAGATTTGACCGATTTAGGCATTGACGTATTCGTCTGGCAGTGAACACGGAAAACAGGATGTTTTTGGAGGTGTTGAGGAGTGTGCATGGGCATACGGCCAACATGTGTTAGGAACTTCCCTGTTGACGTCAGGTTCCACTTTCAATAGTCAGCTGTCGTTGATGAAGAAGTGTAGTTTCGATATCTTCCCTACATGATGCTCACATTTTTCGGGACCGAAGCATATCATGCCTCAGTGGACTCTGGGGAATTATACGGGAAGTTCAATTATTTTTTTTCTTCTTATTTCATGACCCCGCCAGGTAAATCACTATATTCTTTGTTATTTGCTTGTGGTGTACACCTAAATATCAAAAATCCATAATTAACCAGGTTTCTCCGAAGTATGGATACTTATTGATTGAGATGAGTTTATATTTATACTATATTGCAAAGTTTGAATTATGTTCTGCGAATATGTTCTGCTAAGGAATGGTCTGAGGCACTCGTAAGTCTTTATTTTACGCGCCTGTAGGGAGAATCGTAGGCGATTGCTTTACGAACAATGAAAATACATTTTTTACAACCGAAAATCAAAATACTACATAAATATACCATAACATGCAGGCGTGCCAAATAAGGGCTTTTAGTCCTACCTCAAAGGCAAATGATGGACCGGGATGGTATTTTGAAGACTCAGACGCACACGTTCTATTATATGTAGCAGCAGAGCCAGAGAGAAAACGAAGATTAAATGTTGTGGCACTCGTGGCGGATCCTCACATCTATGTTAATCAGTCCCACATAAACCCTCTTAAATCCACATGGAAATTTCCAATTTTAGCCATCATCCCTACACATTCCCGATGCTATCTCTATAAAATTCCAAGATTCAAGTCTGTATGGGAAGCGTGACTAAGATACAATATTATCAAAAGAACACTTGAAAATTTAATTTGTCACTGGCCAATGATACGGATTTGCCGATAGGAACATCATAACATCTTACCGACATCACTGAAAACTGTTGAACGGTTTCTCTTCCAAGAAACTAGCTTATGCTTATACATTTATTTATATTTCATTTCTACTCTAGTTTTGAGCTCATACAGTTGGACATCTTTCGACTATGGCAGCGACAATTATTTATGGGTGACGTCTGGCTACTGACCGTCATATCTGACGCTTTTATCTCTAACCATATAGTTTATATTGACTTTAATTCTTGTATTTTATCCATAGTTACCGATTAGTTATCACATACAATACCCTGTTATCATGTAGTAAGAAGTTTGCTGGACAATTGAGAGATCTGGGACGGATTTCACGAAAGCTCACTTGACTTGGCTTTTTCAAGGGCGATTTTCGCACTTGATCAAGTGCACCTAAAAAAATCTCAAGTTGTGTTTCACCAAACTCTTTTGGCTTCACTAGATGTTTTGGAACTGTTTGGCAATAAATAGGACCCCCGCAAGTGCATGCTGAAAATACAGGATACACAGGAGCCGATCGGTGTCAAATAAATATATCTGTGCCATTTTTTTAATATAAGATGAAGAACGATGTCCTGCATTATGATGCAGGGCACATAAAAAAGCTTAGTTTTTGACACCATCTCCCTTCATATTGGTCATTTCAAGTACGTTTTTATTTCAAGTGCGTTAGTAGTATACATAGAGTAAAACGGAACTAAGATACAATATTATCAAAAGAACACTTGAAAATTTAATTTGTCACTGGCCAATGATACGGATTTGCCGATAGGAACATCATAACATCTTACCGACATCACTGAAAACTGTTGAACGGTTTCTCTTCCAAGAAACTAGCTTATGCTTATACATTTATTTATATTTCATTTCTACTCTAGTTTTGAGCTCATACAGTCGGACATCTTTCGACTATGGCAGCGACAATTATTTATGGGTGACGTCTGGCTACTGACCGTCATATCTGACGCTTTTATCTCTAACCATATAGTTTATATTGACTTTAATTCTTGTATTTTATCCATAGTTACCGATTAGTTATCACATACAATACCCTGTTATCATGTAGTAAGAAGTTTGCTGGACAATTGAGAGATCTGGGACGGATTTCACGAAAGCTCACTTGACTTGGCTTTTTCAAGGGCGATTTTCGCACTTGATCAAGTGCACCTAAAAAAATCTCAAGTTGTGTTTCACCAAACTCTTTTGGCTTCACTAGATGTTTTGGAACTGTTTGGCAATAAATAGGACCCCCGCAAGTGCATGCTGAAAATACAGGATACACAGGAGCCGATCGGTGTCAAATAAATATATCTGTGCCATTTTTTTAATATAAGATGAAGAACGATGTCCTGCATTATGATGCAGGGCACATAAAAAAGCTTAGTTTTTGACACCATCTCCCTTCATATTGGTCATTTCAAGTACGTTTTTATTTCAAGTGCGTTAGTAGTATACATAGAGTAAAACGGAAGGATAGCGCGTCACTGCGCATGCGCGAAGTGAATTTTTGGGTTGCCATAGGGGGGGTTCGCATACGTGAGTTAATTTTTTTTTTAATGTGAGTGGGTGGGTTTAAAATGGCGGACGTTTGACGTCCGCCATTTTGAACCCACCCACTCACTTGGGTGCACTGATTGACCTGGGATGTGAGTGGGTGGGTTTAAAATGGTGGCTTTTGGTGTTGTGTGTGTAAAATAAGGGTCCGCCATTTTGACCCCACCCACTCACCGGGGTGATTGAGTGCTATGTGAGTGGGTGGGTTCAAAATGGTGGCCGGTTATTTTCTCTGGGACGTTGAAAGTCCTCCATTTTGAACCCACCCACTCACTCGGGTGCACTGATTTGACCTGGGAAGTGAGTGGGTGGGTTTAAAATGGTGGCTTTTGGTGTTGTGTGTGTAAAATAAGGGTCCGCCATTTTGAACCCACCCACTCACGGGGAAAACGTATAAAAGCAGTCGATTTTTAGGGAAAGGGATGTATTTCAATTGGACTTACCTGATCTGCCTGTCTGCCTCCCTGTCTGTTTGCCTGCTTGCCTATCCGCTTGTATGAGACGGAAACCATGAGACGTGGAGAAGATTTTCCCTTGGACCCAGCAGCCCCTCCGGTTGAAGTCTTGCCTGAAGACGAGCGTGTGAGGGTCATTTATCAACGACACTGGGCTACCATACGCCATTGTTTTCACCTTGACCGTCGTCTTTTGGACTTGTACAATTTTCGGCTGGAGGACCTTACGTATCTCACTACCTATGTCGAGAACATTTTCAAAGATCAGGTGACGGCCTATAAGTTGAATATGACATTTGGGTATATCTTACGGCATAAGGAGACGGACCAACTGCGGTATTTCTACCCGAGTAATAATTCGTATGTGTTTGACCAGCCATTCACCATCACAGATGCGATTTCTCTGGAGCCGGTGGTCGAGCAACTCACTACATTAGACCCGTTGGAATGGGCCCAGTTGCAACGCCCCAATACGCAATGGCTTGTGGAAATGGTGACTAACGTTACATTTTTCGTCACGAAAATGCGAGATCACCCGATCGGTGCTCCTGTAGAACTTCCCCCGTGGTTGTATCATCGACAAGGCCTGAATGCATTAACAGGAGGGGCCAAGAGTCCCTACAAAGACCGGAAATGTCTGTTTCGATGTTTGGCCGTGCATCTGGACGAGTGTGACCCCCAGAATTGTGACACAGTGGCCGATGGCTATTGGGAGGAGTATTTAGAGCAGCAAGACATGGATAAGCGGCACTTCCGTGGCGTTCCCTTTAAGAATTTGGATGACGTGGAAAGACTGTTCGATATTAATATCTTTGTGTATCGATTACTATGTGCGGAGGAGGAGGAGGATACATTTGTGGCTGAATTGGTTCGGCGATCCACAGAACGGTATGCTGCTACCATGAAAGTGAATGTGTTCGATGACAATGGCGTGAGTCATTTTTCTCTCATTTACAATATGAGCCAGTACGCTCAGTCTTTCAGTTGTGCCCAATGCCATCGTGTGTTTAAAACGTCTTACAACTTACATCGCCACGAGAAAACCTGTGACAACAGTGTCAAGCGAGTCTATCCGGGTGGCGTGTATCATAATGCACCTACTATTTTTCAGGAACTGGCCGATGAGGGTGTGATGATACCGGAGGAGGATCGTTATTTCCCCTTCCGGGCATGCTATGATTTTGAGGCCCTGTTAGAGCCCATGGACCTGTTTTCGGCGAAAACACAGTGGACACAGCGCCATATTCCTCTGAGTGTCAGCATTTCATCCAATGTACCTGGCTATGACGCTGATCCGGTGTGTTTCGTGTCCACGGGAGAATCCCATGAGTTGATCACCCGTATGATGGAGTATTTAGAGAAAGTCAGTGCGGCCAGTACGGCATTGATGGTGGCCAAGTTCGAGGACGTACTGACCCAGCTGGACGACCGCATTCCTGAACCTGGTGTAGCGTTCAGCGATGATGAAGAGTCCGAGTCCGAGTCTGAGCCGCAATCCCAGTCGCAGCCTCTGCAGTCGCAGGATGTCCCCCTACCGAAACCGTATGCGGCGAAATTGAAAGCCCGGTTCGTGCAGTACCTGACTCAGTTACCGGTGCTCGGGTTTAATTCGGGCCGTTACGATCTGAACATGGTCAAGGAATTTCTCTACCCTTACTTGGCCCAGTCCGATACCCTCAAGTCGGTGATCAAGAAGATCAACAACCATATGGCCCTCACTACCACGTCACTGCATTTCCTTGATGTAAGGAATTACCTGGCACCTAATTGTAGCTATGACCAGTGGGTCAAGGCCTATAACTGTACCCAGACGAAAGGTTACTTTCCTTACACCTATATGACGAGCCTGGACCGCTTAGAAGACACCCAGTTGCCACCCCGCGAAGCGTTTTACAATGACCTGAAAGGGGCAGCTCTACCGGAGGCCACCTACATCGAACTCCAACAAGTGTGGAACCGTCACAGCATGAAGACGTTGCGAGATTTCCTCGTGTGGTATAACAACCTAGATGTGGTTCCCTTTCTCGAAGCGGCCGAGAAAATGGTGCAACTCTTTCGTCGCCAAATGCATGTGGACATATTCAAGGAGTGCTTAAGTTTACCTGGTCTGGCGCTTCGCCATCTGTTTCAAGAGTGTCCTACGTACTTTTCACTCATACAACAAAAAGATGCAGACATGCACGATTGTTTGAAGCGGAACATTGTGGGGGGCCCTAGCCTTATTTTTCACCGCTACCATGAGAAGGATGTGACGACTCTCCCCAGTGGGAAACCGTGTGCCAAAATCATTGGGTTTGACGCGAATGCCTTGTACTTGTGGTCGCTCGCCCAACCCATGCCCAGCGGTCATTATACGCGTTGGTGGGCAGAAGGTGGGCATTTTACACCGCAACGGACGCCGTATAAACATCTCGCCGACCAGTGGTTAGACTGGGAAGCCTATCGACGGGCCATTTATATTCGTCACCAGACCAACGCCACAGAGAAGCGGATAGGAGATCGCCGACTCCCCGTCGATGGGTTTGCCCTTGTCCAAGGCACACCGACTGTTTTCCAGTTTTACGGGTGTTACTGGCACGGTCACGAATGTCATTTCAGCGCGGGACGCTTCAATGAGCGACGTGGAAAATCGGCACAAGAATTACGCGAAGAAGTAGTGGTCAACGGAGATTACGTCAAAGAGCGAGGCTTCCATCTCATTGAGATGTGGGAGTGTGAATTTCACACCATGTGCAAGGCCCTGCCCCATTTACAACGGTTCCTAAAAGAGCGTGAGTACCCTTTGAGTCGTCGGCGACTGCTAAGTCTGCCCCAGATGTTGGACGCCATTCGTTCGGGACAGCTCTACGGCTTTGTAGAATGTGATTTGCATGTTCCCGACACTCTCAAGCCCCTCTTCGCCCAGTGTCCGCCTATCTTCAAGAACACGCTGGTGG
Source organism: Hanleya hanleyi (assembly GCA_036873755.1). NCBI lineage: Eukaryota > Metazoa > Mollusca > Polyplacophora > Lepidopleurida > Hanleyidae > Hanleya > Hanleya hanleyi. The sequence goes on from JAVTVY010005755.1 coordinate 23,600, forward strand.
GTCGGACGGATATTGGGGAGACCATGGGCGCCTATGCGGAGCAGCACGAGTGTTTGCCTAAACCTCGCCGCATGTTAATTGGAAGTATGTGGGGCGAGAAGATCTTGCTGAGCACCCCCTTACTGCAATGGTATATGAAGCACGGTTTGGAAATTACTCAAATCTATCAGGTCATCCAGTACGTACCTGAGGCTTGTTTTGCGGAGAATGCGGACCTCGTGACGAAGGCCCGTCGTCAAGGTGATCAAGACCCGAGTCAGGCCATCATCGCTGAATCTTGGAAACTCACTGGAAATGGTTATTATGGAAAGACAGTTACCAACCAGGATAAGCACGTCAACGTGAACATTTGTAGTACTGTCCAAGCCCGCAAAAGAGTGAATTCGCCTCTCTTTCGATCTGTGGAGGTGATCGATGACGACACTTATGAAGTCACTTTAGCCAAGAAGACTATCCGGTACAACTTACCCTTGCAGATTGGATGTATGGTCTATCAGGTGGCCAAGCTGAGGATGCTGGAATTCATCTATGATTTTATGGGTGTCTATTTTAATGCGTCAGACTGGCAACTCATGGAGATGGACACCGATTCGGCCTACATGGCCGTCTCCCACGCCGATTGGGAGTCCCTGGTGAAACCCGAGTTACGGGAACAGTATGAGGCGGAACGGGACCAGTGGCTACCCCGACGCGATCACTACACCTACGATAAGCGGACACCCGGGCTCTTCAAGCTGGAGTGGAGCGGCGATGCTATGATTGCGCTCTCCTCCAAGACCTACTACTGTTACGGAGGAGGGGATGGAGGAGGCGAGGAAAATAAATTTAGCTGTAAAGGGGTGAGCCGGCGCGATCCCAACATCGACAAAGCTCTCTACCTGGGCGTGTTGCAAAGCCAGGCCAGTGCGAGTGGCACTAAACGAGGATTCCTGGTCGTCGACCACCAGATGCGGAGCTATATTCAGCAACGAGACGCCTTTACTTTCTTTTATCCCAAACGAAAAGTATTGGCCGACGGTGTGAGCACCACTTACTTGGACTTGTAACATGTCGAACACTAACTGTGGATACACAAATGTAAAAGTTAGGATGGCCGAGTGGTCTAAGGCGCCAGTCCTAAGTGCTGGTCAGCAATTGCTGGTCGTGGGTTCAAATCCTACTCCTGACAGAACTTTTTTTGTATATATATACCACTACTATTCTATGTATACATACCCTACTATTTTTGTACCCTGTATTTCTATGTTGTATAGTCTAATCCTTGTTGACTTAAATAAATAAAAGAGAAAGTCAAAACCCATCATTGTGTTTTTTTTCATCAATTTATTCAACGTCAGAACAACAACGTCATAACAATAATAAACAAGATGCGCGCAGTACAATTTTTTAAGTTAACCAGAGAAATGGAGCATGCACATTAAAACGAGAGGCCGTCCAGTCATAGACGAGAACATCCCGGTCTTCGGCTTGACAATAATCATCAAACATATGTACAATGGTGGGCAGTGAATGTCCTCTACTCCGGTGAGTGAGATAAAACACACAGTACTGTCCGCACACACTACTCAAGGGGCCTTGTAATCTTTGCGTATTCCAACGCCACTGTGTCGTGGAGACGTCCATGAATTTCACCAAATCGGCATGGAGGGGTGCAAGTCGGTAGGAATCAAAGTATTCGCCTTGGCCTTGGGTGTCCACGTACACAGCTATCCAATGTTCACCGGGTCGACTCTTCGGGTCTGTATTCAGGATGTAGGCTGCAGGGGTGGTGGAGTGGGTGGAAAACACATTGCGTGGAAACACACCTCGAAAGGGGATCTTGGCATCTCGCTGGAGTATGTCCATCAGCTGTTCTGTATCCATGTTTAGCTGGAGAAGTCACACAGCACGTTTCTTTGCTCATCCACGCTGATGACGTTGTCAAACTCGGCGTAGCAAATCACGTTGATGGTGCTGGGTAGAGGGAGGGAGAAACGCAGTTCCAACCGTAGGTTTCCTTTCTTCAGTAAAGCCAGTTGATGATCGTGTTCCAAGGTAGGGGTGAGGTCAAAGGCGAACAATGTGTATCCATTGCCAAAGTCTTTTCGACTGATGGTATTGCCTTCGTCTTGGTTGTTTTGTCCTGTGGCTGTAAACAGGTTCAGGTAGGTCCGCACATAGTTTCCGTTAGTAAAGTCCGGTTGTAAGGGTCGGGCTGGAATTTGATGGCCGGCCACGTGCAGTGCCACAAAGTTGATGTTGAAATGATCAAATTTGAACGGATTCTCAGCCCAATTTCCATTGAATGTGGTGTTGGTCACACACGCCAGGGTAAGACGTTTAGGCAGATCTCCTAGAAATAAATTCTCTCTGTTGGCCATCATCGTACCTGCGGGCACCGAGAACACCTTGGTCTGTACGCGTCGGATGGGATACAGGGCTGGTTTTTTCAATCAGCGATGATCATCGCAAATCAGTGTCAACAGAGACTACTTGTGTTTACCAACTTGGTTAAAACTACTAGTAGTCACTGTAAGTGTTCCTCATGAATAAATATGAATAAATTCTACACTCTACAGACATGAATGAAAACAAACAATACTTGCTGTTCAGTGTTAAATTTTATTGATATTATTACAATTCTCTGAATACTTACTCAGTATTTAGGTCACAGTAATTTCATGATCAGTCATTATCCATTAAACAATTTGTTTTAAAAAATCACAGTATATTTTCGGGCAACTTGAAAGTACAGTCGGGCAACCTGAAATTCAATGTAGGTTGCCCTTTGGGCAACCCAAATTTTTTTTCTATTTCACACCCTGGTCTCAATGAATGTGAACAGGTAAACTACACCGGCATTGTACGATAATGCACGAGAGGTATAAATGAGATCCAATGACTTAATACATCTACAGTATAGGGCATTACAATGTGAACCATGTAAATTATTGGGTTTCACGATTGAGTTCATCCTCTCTATATTTGTATGTACATTTAGGCTTTGGCAAATGAGTGAAGAAACACACCACTGAAATGATCATATATTGAGGAAGAGAGATCTGTTCTACTATATTTTCGACAGAGTTGACCTGAAGAAAACAAATGTGTCCTTCATAGACAACAAAGCCACCAAAGTTTGCCATATTGGCTTGGAATGGGTTAACTATGAATTTCATCAGCTAGTTCTCGGCTTGGTGTGCAGCATTGCCAGCTGATTCTGGCATCTGTGGATATTGTCCATATCTGGAAAAGGGAGATAAACTCCAATTAATAGGACAACACTGTAGTACTCTGTTAAATCAAGAGTCCAATACTATAGGCTATATTCGGACTGATGTTTGGCTACAGCATGAGATCCGAACTGTTATCGTCCCCAGGAATAATTAGATTAAAGTTTCCAACACATCTTTGTGTACCCATTATATATCTCAACCCACTGTTCATACAAGCAGCTGAGCCGATTTATTTTATTTATTTATTTAATTTAAATGTTCGTATTGACAATCCATATTGGGTTACGTTTATAATAGTAACTGTAGAGCGCATGGCATTGACTATTCAAATATGCTGAAAGCATAAAGATGAAATTCCTGGACCCAATTCAGGGCACTCTGACCGACTCCACTGATATCTGTTGAAAGAGTCGTCGGGTTTTAGCAGTGGGACTGCCTAAATAGAATGTCAGATCTTTCACCTTTGGTGAATCTCAGTTGGCAACTAGTTATACCCATTGGGGTTATGGCTCATTCTAAACTCCCCACTGATTTCCAAGTTGCCAAATTGCCTGTGACAGGAATTTAATTCTGTCCCTAGAATTATGAATTTGTTGGGCTATATATGGAACTTTATTGACACACAGCATCAATGCAGTCAGTAGACTGGTAATATAGTCCTACAAATATGAACAACAGGGGGCCTATATGTCAGATCACAAACCAAATGGGGGATCTCAAGTAGCAACTGATGACTCCCGCTGTATTCCCCCACCAGTTTGTCCACACAAACAATCTAGTTATTTATAATATTCCAAGTTGCAAGACTATTCTTAGATCCAAAATTCTGTGCGCCAAAGACAGCACAAAATGTGATGTTTGATGGGTTGTATGTCTTGGCTTTGTAATACACGTGTCAATACCATCCATCCGGCCAGACTTAAAGTTAATTTCACCTCGATCGGATGTTCCTCGATCAAGCGCAATTCATGCTCGTACACGATAAGAATTACTTTTGACGTGACTTGAAAGAACGCAAGCTCTTTGCCTGGCGATGCCATAAAATGACAAAAAATACTAGCCCGACAAAAATTTATATATAGATCGATTCAATTTTTCATGGTTAAAAAATAAAAAAATACCCTGGGAAATTAATTTAACACTGCCATTATTTTTTAGACGCTCCCCGAGTGGTTAAATTAAGAGTCTGGACTCATACGAAGATAAAAATAAAATTTAGTGCATGGCTAGACTCGAATTTCAAGTCTTAATAATTACCTGAACAACCCTAGTACTCTAAAATAGTGAAACCCGAGGCTTGCCAAGCCATAGTATATACGTCATACAGCCTCTAGGTACGTGAAGGGTTTTTTTAAATAAAGTGTGTACCCCTAGTACGCATGATACAGCTTATAAATTTAAGGCACCGTTAATTCACGGAATCAATGACTGAAATAGGTAGCCCACATCCTTTTTATAATGTTACCTTAATAAAACAAGGGTATTCCTACGACAAACACATTTAATAAATTATCAAACCGCATAAATTGGTACAATGCACTTTTCCAAGGGGCCGCAACTCCGTTGTGTCTGACGCAATTCCGTCGGCGCGAAATTTAACCCGCGAAGTGCGTAGCAATGTGCGTTCTTTTCCGTGAAAGAAGGCACTGTTTTGTTGATTTGCTACAGTTCTCATGATCGAAACGAGCTGGAATTTCCAGGGCAGGGCAGGCGTATCGATTGCTAAGAGATAGACTGGCTCTATTTTTAATCCAGACCATTCATTGATTTTTAATGAAGCGGGTTTTCTGTATTTTGCGTAGTCGAAGAGTACGGCTCGGAAACTCGGTAAAAATTAAAAATCAGGACGCAGTCAAGGGGTAGACGGCTGAAATTTTTAATACAAGTCCTTGATTTATGTGAGATGAATTGGAACTAAAAATTCTACGAGCGGTGAGTTGTATTGTACAAAAAACAGGCATTTATAATTGACAAGGAAACACACCGAATTTTTCAGTGTTCCCAGAATGTTTTGGCTGTCTACCCGGTTTCGCTGACGTCCGCGTCTTGTTTATATATAGTGGCTTCTCTTGTATAGGTTTATCATAAAAATTTTCCAGAGTCACCAAAAACACATGAAAAACAACAGCCAAGATGAGTTCAAGATTATCACAGCGGAAAGAAAGAATAATGCGCCAGTACATTCGCCGCTTCTGGAGAGATGAATTTAGAGGCTGGCGTGCAAATTTATTGCATGAAGATGAAGGGGAAGACACGACATCGAACAATGTGCGGGCACTGTTGGCTGCCGCACATTCCACCATCAACCAGGAGGACTGGTTTGATCAACTCTATGAAGTGATGCGTGCAATGCATCCCAGTCCTCCTGGTACAGCGGCAACCACAGTGCCCGAACCTCATGTATTCGATATTTTGAGATGTGATGAAATATTGGAGATTTCACCACCACCACCAACGAGGAGAACAACACCACCATCGTATACTGTGTCAAGGGCGGAAGAGGTGGAGGAACAGACAACAGAGGAAGAGACAACCCCTCCTCTGTCCCAAGAAGATCTTGCCTGCCTTCATGTAGACACCGACACCGCTATGATTTTTCCAGATCTCACAGCCTGCATAGATGAGGACATTTTCCCATTACAAGATCTGGGACCGGCCTGCCTACTGGATGATGATGCTGATGACATGCCTAAAATAGTGTACGAACAACCGCCACCGACCATCTCGGCTGCCCGGTTCAGAGACGGACAGCCCCTGGATGCAGAAATCAATGAAGAGTACGGCGTCAGCCCCTATCGCTATTTCCCAATCAACCACTACGTCAGCCACAAGACAACCAAGGAGATGTAAGCTACTCTCCCCAGAATGAACTGGGAAAAAAATAAATGCTCTTTTCAGAGCAAACCATTCCTTCCGAGGGAGGAAACTTCTTAACTGAGCACATCAATTTAACGCACAGAATGTCCTACATTACTCCCTTTTTATTAGCAAATCAAAAAAAACAATCCCTGGCCTATATGAAAACGTTCTTGTCAGAACGGATCTCTATCACATATATCAAACACAGGATTTTTTTCTTTTTGCCCCATTAATTAATAAACAATCTGCGCGATAACGGATTGTTATTTTTTTTCAACCGGGGGACATAACCCCGAATAATGGATAATTTATTTTTGATCAAAATAGCCCGAATGCATCACGGGGCTTTTATTTTTGAATGAACACAGGGGTTATAAGGTGTGGGGATTTCGTTTTTAATTGTGTGCGTGTGATTTAGCAGTTCTCTTTCGGAAAAGATAATTGGGGTAATTTATTTTTGATAAAAATAGCCCGAATGGATCACGGGGCTTTTATTTTGAATGAACACAGGGGTTATAAGGTGTGGGGATCTCGTGTTTAATTTTGTGCGTATGATTAGCAGTTCTCTTTCGGAAAAGATAATGTCCTGAAAAGGACAAATTTTTTCTGTTTTTTTTCTTTTTTTGCTATGTAATAAATTACATCGTTGAGGGCATCTGAAGTCGGCGTCTTCTCTCTGCGCATACGGTACAGGTAAGCGGTAACAGTTCACATGGTTGGGGATGATTAGCTTCTGCACAGGTAGGTATTTGGGCCCGACGATGGATGCAGACTTGACACAATGCCAAATGACCGCACGGGGCTATGGCAAACCGGGCAAATTGGTTCGAACACTCTACACAGGGTAGATATAATTGGCTTTGCCGTTCTGTGTTAGAACCCAATGTTGAAGTGGAGATCGCCCATACATAATACATCTCATCGTTCATTTTTTGGACGGGAGGTGTCCTCTCTCTCTTGCCCCTTGTCTCTTCCCTCTTGCGTAGCCGGACATCTTTTCCCCTTTTCTGTACCCGCTTCTTCTTTTTCTTCTGGGTGAAATGTTCTCCTCTGTTCTCTGTTGCCTTGGCATCGGGTCTTTTTTCTTTTTCTTCTGTAGCCTGGGTGCTTCCCTGTGTTTCGGCGGGTCTCTCTTGTACCGGGTCGTTTAGAGCTGGGGGTGATTTCAACATCTTTTCTAACTCGGCGTGTATCTTGTCAAAACAGGGGTCGACGGCTGGAAAAACATCCGGTAGGGTTGAAGCAAGCTGGTTCCCAGGTGAAGGAGGAAATAATTCTTCCAGGATATCAGTTATCCAGGGTTGGTCATGACCTTCCAAACGGATGATATTCCCGTAGAGTTGATTTTCATCATGGGTCATGAAGTCGTCAATATCCTTGATTTCAATCAGCGGTAGTGACTGCATGACTGGGGTATTGGTGAATAATTAAAAAAAATACAGCGGCTATTTATAGTATAATTCACGCGGACGTGAGCGATAGCACTCTAGCTGTGTGATATATTTTTTACGACACTGCCAATATTTGTGTTTCTTCCTCATTTTAAAAACGACTGTCATTTTTTAATACCTGTCAACGGACCTCGATTTTTATTGCAAATTGCAGTCAGGCAATTCAATGTATTGTATAAAAAATTTTTAACCGTCTAACGCTACACACTACCGCTATTTATTAATTTTATTGAATTTAAAACCCATAAAAATCGTGTACGGGAGTCTGAAACACCAGATATAGGGGAAATAAATTAATTTTCCTGACTAAAAAAACGTGTATAGACTCTGGGTGACAGTCGTCTAATAATTCCATGAAAATTGTGACGGGTTTTATCGAAAAAATCATAAGAAATTTAATGATTTGGGACAAGGGGTACATACACAGCACAGTGGGATTCTTGCACTGGCTGACACGGGTGAGTGGGTGGGTTCAAAATGGCGGACTTTCAACGTCGCAGAGAAAATAAGCGGCCACCATTTTGAACCCACCCACTCACTATACAGCGGGTCAGCCTATATATTGCACTCACTGACGCCGGTGAGTGGGTGGGTTAAAAATGGAGGACTGTGCATCACGGCCATTTTGTACTCACCTCCCCACTAGACTATAAAAAGCCTATAATTTTGATATGTATTCACCAATACACCATCATGAGTTTTCGAAGACGACGTGCCCCTCTGTTTACACATCATCCGACTCGAGACCCGAGAATTGCTCAGACAGAAGAACACAGAGAAATCGTTGCCCATGAAGAAGAAGATGGAAGGCAATTGACGATCATCTCCAGTTTTCAACGAGTACTTGAAGATGAATCCACGTTAATCAACAGTGCCGAAGAACTCGCACAACAATTGCGGGAAGAAGTGGGAACAGAAGAAAGTAGCCGGCTGCGAAGACTGAGTGAACAACAGGACCAAGACATACACAGAATGGAAGAAAACGATAGTGATGTGACGGAAGGTGAAGAACAAGACGAGCTGCCCTGGCTAAATTCTAGTAGACCTCCCACAACAACCTTTTTTCTTTTTCTTCTGTAGCCTGGGTGCTTCCCTGTGTTTCGGCGGGTCTCTCTTGTACCGGGTCGTTTAGAGCTGGGGGTGATTTCAACATCTTTTCTAACTCGGCGTGTATCTTGTCAAAACAGGGGTCGACGGCTGGAAAAACATCCGGTAGGGTTGAAGCAAGCTGGTTCCCAGGTGAAGGAGGAAATAATTCTTCCAGGATATCAGTTATCCAGGGTTGGTCATGACCTTCCAAACGGATGATATTCCCGTAGAGTTGATTTTCATCATGGGTCATGAAGTCGTCAATATCCTTGATTTCAATCAGCGGTAGTGACTGCATGACTGGGGTATTGGTGAATAATTAAAAAAAAATACAGCGGCTATTTATAGTATAATTCACGCGGACGTGAGCGATAGCACTCTAGCTGTGTGATATATTTTTTACGACACTGCCAATATTTGTGTTTGTTCCTCATTTTAAAAACGACTGTCATTTTTTAATACCTGTCAACGGACCTCGATTTTTATTGCAAATTGCAGTCAGGCAATTCAATGTATTGTATAAAAAAATTTTAACCGTCTAACGCTACACACTACCGCTATTTATTAATTTTATTGAATTTAAAACCCATAAAAATCGTGTACGGGAGTCTGAAACACCAGATATAGGGGAAATAAATTAATTTTCCTGACTAAAAAAACGTGTATAGACTCTGGGTGACAGTCGTCTAATAATTCCATGAAAATTGTGACGGGTTTTATCGAAAAAATCATAAGAAATTTAATGCTTTGGGACAAGGGGTACATACACAGCACAGTGGGATTCTTGCACTGGCTGACACGGGTGAGTGGGTGGGTTCAAAATGGCGGACTTTCAACGTCGCAGAGAAAATAAGCGGCCACCATTTTGAACCCACCCACTATACAGTGGGTCAGCCTATATATTGCACTCACTGACGCCGGTGAGTGGGTGGGTTAAAAATGGAGGACTGTGCATCACGGCCATTTTGTACTCACCTCCCCACTAGACTATAAAAAGCGTATAATTTTGATATGTATTCACCAATACACCATCATGAGTTTTCGAAGACGACGTGCCCCTCTGTTTACACATCATCCGACTCGAGACCCGAGAATTGCTCAGACAGAAGAACACAGAGAAATCGTTGCCCATGAAGAAGAAGATGGAAGGCAATTGACGATCATCTCCAGTTTTCAACGAGTACTTGAAGATGAATCCACGTTAATCAACAGTACCGAAGAACTCGCACAACAATTGCGGGAAGAAGTGGGAACAGAAGAAAGTAGCCGGCTGCGAAGACTGAGTGAACAACAGGACCAAGACATACACAGAATGGAAGAAAACGATAGTGATGTGACGGAAGGTGAAGAACAAGACGAGCTGCCCTGGCTAAATTCTAGTAGACCTCCCACAACAACCTTTTTTCTTTTTCTTCTGTAGCCTGGGTGCTTCCCTGTGTTTCGGCGGGTCTCTCTTGTACCGGGTCGTTTAGAGCTGGGGGTGATTTCAACATCTTTTCTAACTCGGCGTGTATCTTGTCAAAACAGGGGTCGACGGCTGGAAAAACATCCGGTAGGGTTGAAGCAAGCTGGTTCCCAGGTGAAGGAGGAAATAATTCTTCCAGGATATCAGTTATCCAGGGTTGGTCATGACCTTCCAAACGGATGATATTCCCGTAGAGTTGATTTTCATCATGGGTCATGAAGTCGTCAATATCCTTGATTTCAATCAGCGGTAGTGACTGCATGACTGGGGTATTGGTGAATAATTAAAAAAAATACAGCGGCTATTTATAGTATAATTCACGCGGACGTGAGCGATAGCACTCTAGCTGTGTGATATATTTTTTACGACACTGCCAATATTTGTGTTTGTTCCTCATTTTAAAAACGACTGTCATTTTTTAATACCTGTCAACGGACCTCGATTTTTATTGCAAATTGCAGTCAGGCAATTCAATGTATTGTATAACAAATTTTTAACCGTCTAACGCTACACACTACCGCTATTTATTAATTTTATTGAATTTAAAACCCATAAAAATCGTGTACGGGAGTCTGAAACACCAGATATAGGGGAAATAAATTAATTTTCCTGACTAAAAAAACGTGTATAGACTCTGGGTGACAGTCGTCTAATAATTCCATGAAAATTGTGACGGGTTTTATCGAAAAAATCATAAGAAATTTAATGCTTTGGGACAAGGGGTACATACACAGCACAGTGGGATTCTTGCACTGGCTGACACGGGTGAGTGGGTGGGTTCAAAATGGCGGACTTTCAACGTCGCAGAGAAAATAAGCGGCCGCCATTTTGAACCCACCCACTCACTATACAGTGGGTCAGCCTATATATTGCACTCACTGACGCCGGTGAGTGGGTGGGTTAAAAATGGAGGACTGTGCATCACGGCCATTTTGTACTCACCTCCCCACTAGACTATAAAAAGCCTATAATTTTGATATGTATTCACCAATACACCATCATGAGTTTTCGAAGACGACGTGCCCCTCTGTTTACACATCATCCGCCTCGAGACCCGAGAATTGCTCAGACAGAAGAACACAGAGAAATCGTTGCCCATGAAGAAGAAGATGGAAGGCAATTGACGATCATCTCCAGTTTTCAACGAGTACTTGAAGATGAATCCACGTTAATCAACAGTACCGAAGAACTCGCACAACAATTGCGGGAAGAAATGAGAACAGAAGAAAGTAGCCGGCTGCGAAGACTGAGTGAACAACAGGACCAAGACATACACAGAATGGAAGAAAACGATAGTGATGTGACGGAAAGTGGAGAACAAGACGAGCTGCCCTGGCTAAATTCTAGTAGACCTCCCACAACAACCACGATGACACCGCCTGTCTACACTGAAAGTATAAGGACTGAAGCCCCTACAGCCGGACCTCCTACCATTGTCGAAACTCCCACAATTTCAGCGGCAGAAACACCACAACCCTGTCGCCACCAAGTCGAGATAATCCAACTCAATGAACAGATTATGGTCATGCAGAGAGGGCTGGATGGGATGGAGACGACCCTGAATGGAATGGAAGCGCAAATTACCATACTCAAGAAAGAACGCCGTGTCGAGGAGAAAAAAACACGATGCAGTATCTGTGCGGAGGAGGAAAGTTGGTATGCCGTGTTACCCTGTGGACATCTTTGCCTATGCAAGGATTGCTGGGTAACCCTGACGTGTCAAGGTGCGATGTGTCGATGCATTGATGCCGGCGAGTGCCATTTGAAAATAAAATGTCCGATATGCAGAAAACATATAGGAGGCGTGAAGAGAATATTCCGCGCCTGAGTGTGTCGTATCACGCTATCAACGGCCCTTTTCAGGGCCAACCCATCTTTCCGGAAGAGAAAACTTCTTTACTAAGCACACCAACTAACATCAGAATGCCCCTCATCCTTTTTCCCCAAAAAAATTTTTTTTCAAAAAAAATTTTTTGAAAACAAAAATCTTCATACGTCAAGTCAACAAAATTTTATTTTCAGGTAGAGGGTCGAGTGAGGTATGATATTGAAGCTGACGTGAAATGCTTCACAATGATACTTCACTCGACCCGATTGGACCATTAGGGACGCCTCTAACCTCAAAAAAAGATTATTTTGAAAATAAATATCAACATCCGGTGAATGAAGATTTTTATTTTAGAGGTAGTGGGTCGAGTGAGCTATCTAATGGAAGCTGACGTGAAATGCTTCACATTGATACCTCACTCGACCCGATTGCACCACTAGGGGCTGCCCTAACTCCAATAAAGGCTATTTTGAATTTTCTGCGCATGCGCGAAGTCCAAAGGCTATGAAAATAGCCTTTTTTGGGGTTAGAGGCGTCCCTAATGAACCAATCGGGTCGAGTGAGGTATTAAATTGAAGGTGACGTGAAGGAGCATCTGATAGACTGGGTATGGGCTTGAATTAGGGTAATTGTGCGCATGCGCGAAGATGATATAAAAAATATGAATCTTCAAAAATAGCCTTTTTGGAGTTAGAGGCGTCCCTAATGGACCAATCGGGTCGAGTGAGGTATCAAATTGAAGGTAACGTGAAGGAGCATCTGATGAACTGGTGTAGGTTGAACTATAAGCATTCTGCGCATGCGCAATCTTCAAAATAGCCGTTTTTGGAGTTAGGGCAGCCCCTAGTGGGCCAATCGGGTCGAGTGAGGTATCAATGTGAAGCATTTCACGTCAGCTTCCATTTAATACTTCACTCGACGCACTACCTCTAAAATAAAAAAAATAAAAATCTTCGTACACCCGATGTTGACATTTATCTGCAAAATAGCCTTTTTGGAGCTAGGAGAGCCCCTAGTGGCCCGATCGAGCCGAGTGAGGTATCAATGTGAAGGTGAGATGAAGGGCCATCTGATGGACTGGTGTGGGTTGAACTATCAGCATTCTGCGCATGCGCAAGAATGGAAATAGACGTTTTTGGAGCTATTTGACTATTAAAAAAAGGAAAAAATGAACACTAAACATTTTTTAAATTACTATTTTTTATTAACACACAAATGAACGTATTCACAATTGAATTTAATACAATTATAGGTAAGTATTGAATTTTTTTAATACAATTAACAGTGAAAAAACTCTGAATTTTTTGTAATACAATCTCTCCAAATCAATACATGTTTTCCTTGTTCTCAATAGTTGGTCAACAAGACTTGTTTGAATTCATCATCATCTTTTCGTCCTTGGTGCACATAGATGTACGTCACGATCTCTTCACGTGGGATTTTGGAAGGACAAGCCGCTACCACTGCCGTGGCAATTTGCGCCTCCGTCACAGCCTGTAGTGCTTCAGTGAGGGACTCGTATGAGGCTACCAGAGTGTTCATGTGGGGTCTGATGAGCTGCAGGACTGTCTCGATGTACTTCTCATATATATAGTGCGACACCTGATAGGCCAGAGTTTGACGAATTGTACTGGCTAGACGCTGCAACTCCCGCCAGGCTGTTAATTTCAATGTCACCCCTTGAGGACAAGCCACCAGCTCTTGTGTATCTAACCTTTTTCGCCATTTTCGAATATGCACCAGGAGCTGGTCATTGAAATAAGCACAGCTCACATAGAGGTCGTCACCCACAGGAAATTTCGCTTCGTCATTCCCATGGTCACGAATAACCGCATCGATGGCGTAATCAAGGGCCTCCAGTTTTTGCCAGGTGTCCAAGTTCATGGCTATATGCTTACCAGGTCTGTCGTTAAAGCCCGCTGCATTAAAATGCACTTCTTCATCTTTGACACTGACCGTCAAATAGGGTGTGAGCTCCCAAATGTCCTTGTCAGCTGCCTGGTGAGCCGCATCGATCAGATTGTTGATCTCCTGGACAGACAGAGGAAGTTCTTGTTTCACTTGCTGGGTCGCAACCACAGGTATTACTAACGGGGTTAGTCGAGGGCGTTTGGCACGTCCAGCCCGTTTAACAGGTGGAGTACTCTCTGGGCTAGTAAGTTTGCTACCTGTACGCTCTTCGTCCACCACTAACATAGCCTCATCTGCTAGAAGGGCGTCGTCGGCTATCAATAGATGTGCTAGTTCTTCATTTCCCGTGATCTTCAGCCCCTCCACCAAGAGTAGACATGCATAGGGGCCATGGCGCAGTAGAAAGTCGATGAGAGCTTTGTTTTGTCCTGATAAAGTTTTCTCGGCCATGATATCGTCGACATGCTCTTTCATGAGTATGTGTTCCTGCATAAGGAAATCACATAGTTCACCCACACGCTGTATTTCAGCAATGAAGCGAACACGGTTGTTTCGAAGCGACACTTGCACGGTTGGCTCCATGACTATAGGCTCAGGCTGATGAGCAACTGCTACGGTGTAAAAGTAGGGTGAATGGGCACCGGTAAAAGTGAAAAAAGTAAAAGGTTCACAGCCCATACAACACAGGCAAGCTGACTGGATGACTGGCTGGCTGACTGGCTGGCTGGCTAGAGGTGAAGCAGACTAGAGGTGAAACAGGCAGGCTGGCTGGTCAGGTCAGGTAAGTCAGAGTGATCCACAAAGTAGTGCAATTGAATACACCCTTTCCCTAAAAATCGACTGCTTTTATACGTTTTCCCCGTGAGTGGGTGGGTTCAAAATGGCGGACCCTTATTTTACACACACAACATCAAAAGCCACCATTTTAAACCCACCCACTCACTTCCCAGGTCAAATCAGTGCAACCGAGTGAGTGGGTGGGTTCAAAATGGC
>JAVTVY010005756.1:0-38477 GCA_036873755.1 Hanleya hanleyi
ATCCAGTATCAGAACTAGCCGACATTAAGTTATTTTTTAAAGTTTCACGAACTGCAAGAAGAAATTGTGTTATCGTACAATTCTGACATTGACAAAAACAACGTTGCCCAGATGTCGTGAACTCAATGTACACATTCCGAAATTCAACGGCAATAAAATGCCAAAGCTGCACTAGTTATGAAATCTAGACAAAGTAAACTTGCTGAAAATACTCTGAAGACGACGAAGAACATGGTAATTTAATATTTTGTTTTGAACTCGCCGAAGATGAGAGGTCACATCATGCATGGAGCCGAAATGTCAAGGCCGATAAACTGTGACTGAAATCGTCAAAATGTATCAAATATTTCAGGGATTAGCTGGATAAATAAATTGTTGTTTTTTTTCAGAACTACAGAGTCTCAACATCTGGGCAAATATATTAACATGGCATTTTATCTTAATTTATAGCAAAGAGGCATCGTGGATACTCACCTGTGTAAATAATACAAATGAGCAGGTGAATGGTCGAAAACCAAAGGACCGCACATCAAGTGTCGTCTGCTTGCATCAGCCGAAAGGAAATGCAGCGATGGCATTGATTAATGAAAAGGCTCAAAAGGGGGTCAGTGCAATCGAATTGTGGTACAACACAATCGGAACACAAAAGATGTCATTATTAAAGACCCTGCTGTGGCCAGGAAGCTATAGATCGTTTTAATTTACCCTATTTATATGCGAAATCAAAATACCTCATTGAGATCAGCTGACAGCTAATTTCTTAGCTACACAGAAACACTGAGATATGTATCTTTACACTAAGAATTCATCTGTTATAAGGGTGGGGGCGTGCCTACGCAGTTATGTTTTAAGGAATGGTACAGTAATATATTTAGTAACAACCATAGGGAAAATCTATGGGGCCGCCAAATCCGTATGGGAAGCGGCCCTTAAACAATAATTTCAATCAATCAGACAATGTATGGTGATTTATTGGGTATGTGATGTAATTGAAGCGAGAGATTGGATTCGCCTATACAATATTTTGTAAAACTTATTTTTCTGGACTCCAAACCGGATTTGTCATACGCAATGTACTTCAATGACCTATTGTTATCTCATTAAAAGATCTAGATGAACTAATGTTTACGTATCTGTTCATTTCAGACATGTATACCGGTATTAATTGTAAAAGATCTAATCTCTCCACCAAATTTGCGTCTATATGATATATTCCCCTTCACAACCATGCATATATATGCTCACCACCAAGACAGACGTAAATTCATTACAGAGTGGATTCCACAAACAGTACATAACTCTCCAAGAATTTAATATCGGCTACCCTTTCACCCATGTTCTGTGATACAGGGATCTGGATATATATTGGTATATTTTATTCAATCAGCGTCTACGGCCATCTGGATCTGCTTCAAAGAGTCTGCTATATTGCGTCTACATGTAGTAGACCTAAGCTAACTTTTCGTTGCTAACCCAGTCAAGGCTCTACAGAGGTTTGCCTGGGCCTGTTTGCAACCATGTGTGAGTTAGGGACTAATTGAAATGAATGGATCAACTGGTTGATTGATTAACAATGTTGATTGGTTAGATCATATCCTAATTAGTATTGACTAGTGGATAGCTGAATATATCCACCAATCAGAGCACGGCTGTCGTGTTGCTAAACATATTCACCAATCAGAGCGCAGCTCTTCTATTCTCTAAAAATATCTACCAATTACATTTGTATGTTCGCACCTTCTAAAAATATCCACCAATCAGAGCACGGCTCTTGTATTGTCTAAAAATAGTCACCAGTTACATTTGGGTAGTCCTACCTTCTAAAATATCCACCAATCAGAGCCCGGCTCTTATATTGTCTAAAAATAACCACCAACTACATATTGGTTATTTCCACCGAAAAAATATTCACTAATCGAAGCACGGCTCTTGTTTTGCTAAAAATACCCACCAATCATCGATAAGCTTGTTTTTAGCCATTCACCACCATATGCTATGAAATCGATACCCATCGTGTCATTGTTGATCCAAGATGGATTACTCTAAAATCAACTCCTTTACGGACGTGAATGCCTCGAACACATGGGCGGCAGAGCGGGGCGCCTATAACGACGTTGCTGTCAATTTACGTCGAATACTACTACTCGCCGATACCATCTGTCGCTCAAGTGTTATATCCAGTCGAGTGTCAAAACGGACCAGGAAGGAATGTGTGTCTAGTCCAGCGAGAAAGCGGGGTTGAGGATGACTTTATGCCTAGTCCAGAGTCCAGCTGGGGTGAGGAAGGAATGTATGTGTAGTGCCGAAACGGGGATAAAGAGGAAGGTATGTCTATAGTCGAATGTCAAAACAGGGTTAGCGGGAATGTATGTCTAGTCGAGTGTCAACGAGGGGTTCTATATTGGCTTGCTAAGGGCATTTCAGGTTTCACTTAACGAGCAGAAGTTTCTACGTATGATCGTGCCATGCGTTCGGATGATGAGGGGTTCGCGAGGAATTTATGTCCATTCGAGTGTCAATTGGCTGAGGAGGAATTTATGTCTAGTCGACTGTCAAAACGAGGTTGGTGGGAAATACATATCTAGTCGAGTATCAAAGCGGGACTGGAGGCGAATTTGTCTAATCCAGTATCAGAGATGGTTAGAGGGGAATGTATGTACAGTCGAGTGTCAAAAAGGAGGGTTGTTGAGGAATGTATGTCTAATCGAGCGTCAAAGCGGGGCTAGTGTTAGGACTTAGGGTTACGTACTGGGTTGCTCAATCAGTATTAGGGAGAATGCACGTCTAGTCACGTTAGCTTTCGTGCCATAATTCTCAATTCTTAACTCCCTAATTCTTGCAGTCTATTGATTAAAACATATTTTCCACATTAATAGTTAGACAAAACAGTTGCCCGGTGAACCAACAGGTGTATTGACGCGGGATCCTCGACTTCAAATTGTGGTTAGTATTTTCTGCATCTTAACATAGGATACAGTGTGGAAAATATTTTTATTCAGTGATAACTAGGCTATTCTTGACTTGAAGTTGTCAAACTTATCATTGAATGTAAGCCTAATATTGCTTTCTTGGAATAGTAGGATAATTTGTTGAATATTTCCCATACACGAGTAGTGTGACTAACGTCACTTGACCTACGAAGTATTGTTTGATATGATTTAAGTGTGTACCTTGACCTAAGACTGACAATTTCCATTGTCGTTCGAGGCTTAAAATCAATCTAATGGACTCACTTTTAGTATTTATCGAAGAAATGATTGATTATTTCCTGTGTACAGCGGGTGAAGAGAATAAATTTTCACACTCGCATCGTGCTTCTTGACGAAATCCATGCGGATCGCCATTTTAGCATGGTTTAAACCCAATGCGCATTGGGCCATCCCTGTCAGAATTCTTCATTTTATGCAATGGTATAAAATAGTTATAGGATGCGTGTAAATCTTTTGTATCATGGTATAAAATGGCAAGCCTACAATAATTCGTATTTACAGGATGCCTATAATTACTTTGTAGAATGGTGTAAAATCGCCAAGCCTGCCACAATTCATATTTACAGGATGCCTGTAAAAAATATTTTCCATTGCATGAAGTCGCCAAGCCTGCCACAATTCGTATTTACAGGATGCTTTTGAATAATAAAAACCATGGTACAAATTAATTTACCCGTAAATCTTAAAATGCGGCCTCCTGAGTCTTTCCATCAATGACATGAGATTTTATAAAGTTGGTGCCGAGCTTTAGGCTCCCTCCCGTCTATTGATTTAGCGGGAAATGTACACGGGCTATGGCGGATCCCTCGAGGCTCGGGTCGCCAAACCCTCCGTCCAATTTCATGCAGCTGTTCAGAGAACAGAACAGACATCGCGACTTAAACACCAATTACAACATATTTACTAGTTTAACCAGGAAATAGATGTTAACTTGTGTATACATATCACTGTGTAGCACTTTCCAACCATGCCACCTCAGCTCAAAGAACAAAGAGTTGTGTTATGAGATAGAGATTTAGATATGGTGATAGATCTGCAGTATGTAGGCCTACTAAAGGACTGGTTATCTCAGGTCATCCGATAAAGTATACATGGTAGAAAGATTAGTGTATTGCCACTATCTGGCCTGAGCGATTTGGGATTCACCACAAAATGGCGGAAGCAGAAAGTGCTCCCCCGATATAAGTTTCGTTTTTATTTAAAAAAAAAAACAAGGATGCCTCCCTCTCAAGAAAATCCAATGGAGCCTAAAGAGCAAAGCCCACTGAGTGAGGATTTTGAAAAGTTTAATCATTGGTCAGATCTAATATTCCTGAAAAGACACCGAGTTATTTACCCCTTACGGCTAAATTAATTTGTACCATGGTATCCTGTAAATACGAATTGTGGCAGGCTTGACGATTTTATACCTTGGTATATATTATTTACAAGCATCCTGTAAATACGAAAAACTTTTATAGGCATCCTGTAAATACGAATTATGGCAGGCTTGGCATTTTATAGCATGGTACAAAATATTTACAGGTATCCTATAATTATTTTATACTATGGTATAAAATGACGACTTGTGGCAGGGATGGCCAACCATAGAAAGGATTCGGATGGACTGACTGACTGACTCGTTACCGGACAATTTGCAAATGAGAGCCTACTTCGTAGGAATTTAGTCACTGGCCATCGATGGATAGAAATCTACATAATGCTTTAAATATAGCCTGGAGAGGGAGATCACAAACCATAGAGTGTCCTGTGTCAATGCACCCTGTGGACGATGGCTTGAATAGTCCGCATTTCGTGAGACACGTCAGCGATTATTTTTTACTACCCTTGAATTGAGCCGATTGTTGTAGCGCGCACATTTCGGAAAATGTTGGTTGAACGTCGTCTATATTTGGTCTTAATTTTGGTGTAAACGATTGAACGCCAAGAAATGGCCAGACATAGGAAGATTTAACAAACAGTATAGACATCAGTAGCAGCCAAAATTTTGTAAGTATAGGTCCATCAGAGCAAACACAGCCACACACAAAGCTCTGATGGCTAGCTATAGAACCTTTGCTGTGCAGGTGGGCGTGGCTGTAATCGGTTACACAGCCATTCGAGACTACAGCCATTCCTGTGCTATCTGATGGCATGCATGAAAGCGTGGAAACTTGACTCTTGAGCATGAAAGTTTCTTGTTCTAAAAGTTCATTCATGACTCCTAACTAGGTCAACTCCATTGAGGGCTAACTATGGCTCGGATTCTTCACTATCCCACTTCACATGTTAGCATATGGAACAATGGCCGACCACTTCCACCGTGCCACTTCCCCATTTGCTGCTACATTGGAAATGCCGTAAATTCACGTCACTTCGTCTTACATGAACTATATGCCCTCTTTGGGCTCTTTAGATTCACTGTTCAATGAATAAACTTAACGGAATGAATTTTAGAAGATACCATGTTTGGTTGGTGTACTTTTGCCTTTAAAATATCCGTTGACTCGGTAGCAGGTGCGGTGAGGGGAGGGGGATCCCCCTTTTTGATTTAGGGGGGCCGGGTTCCGCTCTTTTGATTCAGGTTCAGGCTCTTTTTATTTAGGGGGGCCCGAATATCTTTACCCCTCCCCCCACTTTTAGGCTCTCCTATATGACCACAGGCGCGCAAAACAAGATATTTGGGCGGGGGGGATATTAGGATGAAGTGTCGAAATATGGGGTCTCTATATATAACCGCATGCTTTTTATTAATCAACAATTTGTGCATTTTCTTTTTTTTTTTATTATGGCGGGTTTCGTTCTCAATTCTGATTGGTCATTCGCTACAGCTGATCAGTGCGTGACCTCTCTTGCCTCTCTTGCTCTTGTCGCGACGGACCAATCAGAATTGAGAACGAATTCGGCCATGATCTAACTGTTCTTAGATAGACGGAACGTTACGTTGGATTTTGAATCGCCCGGCAAAGGTAAAAAATTGCACAAATTTACTAATTTGACGGCAGGAATATATAAAGTGATACTTGTATCTATTTTGTTTGGCGGTAAACCGTTTATTTCTCGATTCGCCCAAAGTCCGTTTATTTATATAAAGCATGGGGTTATTTATAGAGACCCCATATTTCGACACTTCACCTTAATACGCCCCTAATACCCCCGCCCACCCCCCCCCCCCCCACCTCTTGTTTTGCGGGCCTGTGTTTTTGACCATGTCCCTACATAAAAATTACAGATAGAGTGCCAGGATCACATAAACTGTTTATACCGGTATTTTAAGTCTACCGTGCAATAGAATTTAACCACAGTGCGAATTCGTGTCCTGTAGGCAATGTTATAGCGTTAATTGACTCATGCATGTAATTACCGTCAGCATTATTATTCAAATGTGCAGATGTCGCTGATGACCTGTAATATTTAACCGTCCGCAACGCCATATGTCTATTTTAAGTGTACAGTCGAATATAGGCCTATAATCATCATTTGGTCTTGGAAACTCGTCGATAAAACTTGGGCGTTATCTACTCTCTAGCTTTCACGGACTTGTCCGTGTTTCGAAGAAATTTTCATTTCAGATGGTGGGCTGTTCAAATCGCTTTTCGTCCGTCGGTCGTCCGTCCGTAAGTTGCCCGTCCGTAAACAATTCTTGTTATCGCGAATTCTCAGGAAGTACTGCAAGGATATTTCTCAAATTTGGTACACAGGTTCCCCGTGGGATCTAGATGTGCAAGATACCTTTTCTGGTACGATTCAGAAGTCCAATATGGCCACCAGGCGCCATCTTGGAGTTCCCCATGAAACTTTGTTATCGTGATTTCTCAGGAACTACTGCATGATTTTTCTCAAATTTTGAACACAGATTTCCCTTGGCGTCTAGTTGTGCAAGATACCTTTTTCAGTCCGATCCGAAAATTCGATATGGCCGCATTTTGAATTTACCATGCATGAAATTTTGTTATCGTGAAATCCCAGGAACTTACTCCATGCATCTTTCTCAAATTTGGTGCACAGGTTCCCCTTGTGGTCTAGTTGTACAAGATACGATTCTTGGTTCGATTTGAAAATCCAATATGACCACCAAGTGACCATTTTCGATTTCCCCGTGAAACTTTGTTATCGCGATTTCTCAGGAACTGCTACATGAATTTTTATCAACTTTGGTACACGGCTCCCCATTGGAGTCTAAGTGTGCCAGAAACCTTTCCTGGACCGATTCGAAAATCCGATATGGCCACCAGGCAGCCATCATGGATTACCCCATGAAACCTTTATTGAGATTTCTCAGGAAGTACTGCATGGATCTTTGTCAAATTTGGTACACAGGTTCCCCTTGCGGCCTAGTTGTGCAAGATACCTTTTTAGTCCGATTCCTAAATCCAATATGGCCGCCAAGTGGCCATCTTGAATTCCCCCTTGAAACATTGTTATCGTGAATTCCCAGAGAGTACTTTATGGATCTTTCTTAAATTTGTTACACAGGTCCAACATGGGGCCTAGTTGTGCAAGATACCTTTTTTGGTTCGATTCGAAAATCCAAGTTACGCTTCAAATTAATACGGTATTCCCGAGTTGTGACGCTACATCACAAGAGTCGGCGGATCAAATGGTGGGGCATATTCTGTATATTGAGTATAGAGAATATCCATACCTTCACCTTCTATATGAAGGAGTTCAAATGATTCCGAATTAAAATGTATTTCTTCAAATCTTAAATCAGTTTACTTTAGTCCATGCCGTGAAGCAAGTGAACTGCCCCACCGCTTCGTCTGCCGACGGGACGCAACATCACAACGCGACAATTGTAGCTGCGTGTTTCGATCCAGGCACTCTCAAATGTTCAAAGGTAATGCACGGACCGGATCCCTTCAGTATTAAGTTGTGTACCATCTTAATATTTTCGATCATGGTACCCTGAACGAGATATCTCAAACTAGCCCAGTAAGCAGAACAGAATTAGCATTCGTTCCTAATTTTAAAGTCTTCGGTATGTTTCATAACTCATGTCAAAGTGTCGAAGAGTTGTCTTCGCTTTCAGTACCCAATGATGACACGTGCGCGCGCGCAAAAAAAAAATACAAAATGAAGACGAAGGATCCTCCAGACATTCACTTTCAGACTAACTTTGCTCAGTTCACTTGTACTAGAACAACCGACATCAAGTACAGTTCCTAGAAATCTTGAAATCCCTGAAACTTATAAAGATAGTATCTTGATGTTTTCCTGTGTCTCTTTTTCGATCTTTATCGCTCATATTCGAAATTCTGTAAACAAAATTACAAATCAATCGTTTGTTCTTGGTAACAATGTACAAAAAGATCCTCTTGTTATTAGCTTAAAATCATCTCGTTATACTTCTGTTCACATAAATAAACAAATTGCTTATGGATAACAACTTCTAGTTTATTCAGGACGACGTTTCGATACTGGTACTAGTATCGTTCTCAAGTCAATGACATCAATATTGATTGAAATTGTAGTTTAAGGGCCGCTTCCCATTCGGATTTCGCGGCCCATCAACTCAATGTTTTATTTGGATTTCGCGGTACATTTCTTTGTTTTCTTTTAATATCTTTTCCAGCGCTAAATAAATAAATAAATAAATAAATAATTAATAACAATGAGAGATTAGCAGGAGATATAAATAGAAGTAAATAAGAATCGCTATGTACAAGTTCATAAGTCTCTTTCGTTTTTTTTTGGTTAAGCTATACTAGTAAATGTGAGTTCACTGTAGGTCTAATCGAGTGGATGATTCCTTTGTCTTGGTACCCCTTTGTACGCACAAAGCCGTCCAGAAAAAACTGGGAGAACCATGGGCGTCTTCAGGATTTTTCGAATCGACTTCCCTAACGACGCCCTTGTGAACAGGGTGGGTTCTTCCAGAAATCTGTGCCTGTAACAATTGCTTGGAGTGTGTATTGGGGCACAGGACGGCAGGTCTACGTCCTATATTGTGTGAAAGTGACATCAATAAGTAAATAATCAGTATATATACAGTTCCTTGAGTAAATGTCAATAGGATAATAACAATAGTATTATACTAGGTGAGAAATTTATAATAGGACAGGATTAGACTGTGGATATGGCTAGATTAATTAACAAGGTAGATTAATTAACAAGGTGGGCTTCTAGGCACGGTGGGGTTCCTGGATTAGTAGGTCATTCTGTTCACAGTCTGATCTTTTTCTTCTATCTTCAGTCTGACAATGTCAATTCTGAAATATTTTTCTTGTCAATCTCGCCAACCCTCTGTCGGTGAAGAAGTTGACCATACGCCCTCTGTTAACCCTGAGACTGGGGCGGATTCAGAACAGGGCGGGACCACTATCAGTACCACCGAAATACCATCACAAGCAAGCTCCGCTTTGTTTGTTGAAAGAGAATGTGGCCCTATACTTTGTAAATGTTTTATTTGAACCCACATTTTCAACATTTTATCGAGCATTAACATGGCATTGTATGTGCTGGAAATAGCTCAGAATGCATCTCCTGCAATCTAGAATCCCGAAGCTTCCGGGGCCTAGGCGGACCCAGCACCCTCGCCTAATTGTGCTGTGATCGTTGGTCGGGGCAATCAGAAATTGTTTCCGTCGCCCCTGCTGGGTCACTGACTTTTGAAAGTTTTGCCTTCGCCCCCCTATTCAGTTACATTCCGACGCCTCTGTTTGTTGTGCCGGTGCGATTCTTTTGTCCAAGAATGAAAGGGGAAGGAGGCGGGGTGTTGTAGAAAAGTATTATCTCCGAAGTACCGTCTCCAGTTCACCAATGGTGAAAAATATATTATCCAAATTGTCGCCTTCAATCCACTGTTACCGCCAAGTATAGTGTCCAAGAATTTGTTTTACCATGCCCCTGTTACGGTTCTGTAGTTGTCGACAACATTGTTCACAGGTACATTAACTATTACTATAAGATTAGACGTTTACACTAATGACCGATTACCTCACATTTCACGTTCAAGCTATGAACAAAAGTGGTCACGTTCTGTAAGCATGATTCTTGTGTGGTTTTATTTCAGTGAGACTAAATTGTCTCTCATAACTGAAAGGACAATGGAAGACTTATCAGTAAAACTCGAGTCTCTGGATCAAGAGACAGGATCATTGGTGCAAGATGATGGGATAAACTACCGGTATTCTGCAAATGTAGCTATGGAAGATGGAGATGTAACCGTGAAAACAGAACCAACAGCCCAGTATGAGGATGGAGAACAACGAGGTGGTGTTGTGTATGATCCATGTGAACAAGTACCGGTAAGCCAAGACAAATATTTGTCAATCAGATCTACAAAAACCACTCCCCATCCCACTTATCGCTGATGTATATCTGGCATCAACATCCCCATTTCCAAGTTGTGAGTGTGGATCAATCACAGATGTTTCCACGAATTAGGGGTGTATGTTTGAAAAGTCGCCATCTCGCTGCAAAGTGAGACGGGTCAGATATGTGACCTTGATCTGCCAACAGCTAGGTCCTCCAACAAGAAGCCTGGTTCTTGGCCCAAATCTTCAATCGGCGACATGCACGATAATGGAGCGTTATTTTTAGATCTGGTTTTAATATGATCTAACAGCTTTTGTATATAGTTCGGCTCATGGTGGCGTATGCTACAAGTTTATATTAAATTCACAAACTGTGATTAATTATGCGAGCAGATTGTTGAATATGTATTTAATAACTGAGCGTATTGAAGTTGAAATGTATTGTTATACGAATAAGGCTGATGTGTTTTTTTTTTTCAATTCAGGCCTTTGTCAAGAAGTGGTCTGGTGACGAGCAGACACGTGTGGATGATTTGTTCTCTGGCATTCCATTTCCTGTTACCATGTACATGGTAAACTTTAAGACGGCAGAAAATACAAAACTGCCCAACGAATCTGTAACAGTTTGCAATCTAGAAACGGACATTAAAGGAAGAATGGCACCTGAAAGATTTATTAATGCTGGTGAAAAGCCATACAAATGCTTGTCCTGTCCATATAGCTGTTCACACAAAGGGAACCTAAAGGAACATGAATGGATACATACTGGTGAAAAGCCATATAAATGTTTACTCTGTCCATTTAGCTCTTCACAGAAAGGAAAACTAAAGGAACATGAAAGGACACACACTGGTGAAAAGCCATATATCTGTTCACAGAAGGGGAAACTAAAGGAGCATGAAAGGACACATACTGGCGAAAAGCCATACAAATGCTCCCTCTGTCCATATAGCTGTTCAAAGAAAGGGAACCTAAAGAAACATGAAAAGACACATACTGGTGAAAAGCCATATGACTGTTCACTCTGTCCATACAGCTTTTCACAGAAATCGAACCTGAAAGATCATGAACGGACACATACTGGGGAAAAGCCATACAAATGCTCCCACTGTCCATATAGATGTTCACAGAAAGGGAGCCTAAAGAGACATGAAAGGATACATACTGGTGAAAAGCCATACAAGTGCTCCCTCTGTCCATATAGCTGTTCACACAAAGGGATCATAAAGGAACATCAATGTATACATACTGGTGAAAAGCCATATAAATGTTTACTCTGTCCATTTAGCTCTTCACAGAAAGGAAAACTAAAGGAACATGAAAGGTCACACACTGGTGAAAAGCCATATATCTGTTCACGCTGTCCATATAGCTGTTCAAAGAAAGGGAACCTAAAGGAACATGAAAAGACACATACTGGTGAAAAGCCATATGACTGTTCACTCTGTCCATACAGCTGTTCACAGAAATCGAACCTGAACGATCATGAACGGACACATACTGGGGAAAAGCCATACAAATGCTCCCACTGTCCATATAGCTGTTCACAGAAAGGGAGCCTAAAGACACATGAAAGGACGCATACTGGTGAAAAGCCATACAAGTGCTCCCTTTGTCCATATAGCTGTTCACAAAAAGGGTACCTAAAAGAACATGAAAGGAAACATTCTGGCGAAAAGCCATACAAGTGCTCCCTTTGTCCATATTTTTGTTCAAATAAAGGTTACCTAAAGGCACATGAAAGGACACATACTGGGGAAAAGCCATACAACTGTTCACGCTGTCCATATAGCTGTTCACGCAAAGGGAACCGAAAGGCACATGAACGGACACATACTGGTGAAAAGCCATACAAGTGTTCCGTCTGTCCATATAGCTGTTCACAAAAAGGGAACCTAAAGGCACATGAAAGGATACATACTGGTGAAAAGCCATACAAGTGATCCCACTGTCCATATAGCTGTTCAAAGATCAGCAGCCTTCAGGAACACGAAACAACACATAATAGTTAATAGCCATAGAAATAGTTACTCTGTCCATATACGTTTGCCTAGTCTTGTTTTGGCTTTTTCGCATACATTGTATGAAGAATTGATTAATATGTTTGAAATGGAACACCTTTAACGACTAAAATAATATGTTTTCCAATATGCCGTGACATTGGAGTGAAATATTATTGTGGTTCAAAGTGTCCAAGTTCATAAATGCATACTGAAATATATACGATAAGGCCAAAACAGATGGAAAGCCCAATTGCCAAAGTTTGACGACTATTTCTTGTTATTTTAGTCTGGTGCAACCTCTCGTTTAACTGTGGCTGAAAGCCATGTGTGCCGCATTTTAACCTCAATGTAATCAGAGTATATCTGACAGTGGGATTTCTACAATCTAATGCCATGAGAATGACTTGTAGGTAATTATACTAGAATTGTTCGTCTATTATGCAGTGAAGATCTCATTATGATCAGTTGTTATACAGTTCATTCAATAATAAACTGTACAAGTATCACAGATTACGGAATTTACGTGCTTAGTCTCTCATAAGCCGATTGATATGCAAATATGTTTTGGAAAAAATATACATATGTAAGACGGGAATGTCCCTGGCTCTGCTCTGGAAAGATGGTCTAATGATTTAGGGTGAGTTTGGTGCTTTTGGGACATGAATCATCAATACCACATACCCCTGTACCCAAATAATTAACACAACAGCCACATTTGTGTATAAATGACGAATGGAATTTAGTGGAATCAGGAAATAAATATGACCATGACCTGTGTGAAATACAAATGGGCAGGTCAATTCTTAACTAATTTCTTAGCTACGCAGATACACCGAGATCTGAATATATATATGTATATATATATATAACTGCCTTTATGTGTGGCAAATATAGTATTGTTAAATCTTAGCTAACTATATATATATATATATATAAACTAAGCATTCATGTGTGTAGGAGGTTATGTTTTAAGGAATTGTACAGTAATATATTTAGTAACAACCATAGGGAAACTCTATGGTGGTTACATATATTTATTAAATATGTGTTGTAATTAAAGCGAGAGTTTGGATTGGCCTATACGATATTTTGCAAAAACTTATTTTTTCTGGACTCCAAAACGGATTTGTCAGGCGCAATGTATTCCGATGACCTATTGTTATCTCATTGAAGGATCCAGATGAACTAATGCTTGTGTATCTGTTCATTTCAGACATGAAAACTTAATTGTAAAAGATTTAATCTCGCCACCAAATTTGCATCTATCATGCCTGTGAAGTAGTACTCGGTCCGGGAGAAGATGCGGCAGGCTTACCTGTATAATAGTTCTTGCAAAGTCCCTCCGGCTGTGCAGTACCTCTTTTCAGTACGGCTGAGTGTGGTCGACTTTGCAGATTCTAAGCAGGCTCTTTCCGATCTCCCTCTGTCAGCCTTCTAGCTTTTCATTGGCTGAGGGTCTTCGGGACTTATTCGCTGGTTTAACATGATCTCAGCGGACCTAGTCCAACCATTACCACACCCTTCCCCCTCCTGATTTTTGGAGTGGGTTTTGTCCGGCCTTCCAGCCTTTTTTATCGTCTTCTTTTACATCCAGCCCTATCCCTACCCTAACTGTCCTAACTTCAAAATATGTTGCTAAAAATATTCCTAAACCTTATGCTACACTTAAAATGGTGCAGTTCCCATTACTCTAGCATTTCTGCCTAGCATGGCCTGCACTTAAAAATAAGTCACACCAGCCTCAAAAATGCCGACACTAAAACTTCCCCATCTCTGCACTAAAAATGATGCACTATTAAACACACTAAAATTGTTTTTCACAGATTCAGAGAAATACTCTACTTCCCTTTCTTTCTAAACCTCAACTTCAGTATGTTAGCAGACCGCGAGGCTACCTAACACCCCCCCTTCCCCCCACCGGGGCATGCCTACTAGCCGCCCCAGTGGAAAATCCAAGAGCTACGCATAAAAATTAACCTTAAAATATGACCCCCAAGGCCTACCAGCCTTACCCCACCGGGGCATGCCTACCTGCCGCCCCAGTGGAAAATCCAAGAGCTACCCATTAAAATTAACCTTAAGAAATGAACTCCAAGGCCTACCAGCCTTATCCCCTCCCTCCCAAAATTCAGCTGGCTCGCCAGCCATTTAGCCTGGAGCCAGCCACACACGCTGAGCACGGAGCCGACAAGTCACCCAACCCACCAATCCACCAACCCACCCACAAGATCCTTCAACGGCCTTTCAAATGTTTAGGCCTAGAATTGGCGCCTACCAATAAAAAGGACTACGTAATCCTGAAGGGCGACACAAAAAAAGAGAACTTTAAAGATTTAGTTCCTGTAATTCTCCTTAATTTATTTTCAGCTATTATAGAAAGCTGAGGCTGATATCAATAGCCATAACCGGCACTAAGTGTCTCCCCTTTTGCACTCAGCGTGTGTGAATAAAACGACCTATAAAATATTCACAAGAATGATTGCCTAAGAGGGAGAACTGCCTACCAGCTTTCTCCCTCTCAAAGGCCCCCATTTTCAAAGAAATCACCCCCCCCCCATCTGTTTTCCCCTGGGATGAGTCTTGAGAAATAGATGTGAGGCCCCAGAGGGAAGACCGCCTACCAGCGTCCCCCCTCCCAGGACCCCCATCCCAAGACCCATCCCAATTCTGTAGTTCCCCTGGAGTGTCAAGCCCGTCTTCCGGAGACCACCCGGCGTAACGCTTTATGCCGGAAGATAAAATCGGCAGCCGTTCCGCCGGGTTATCTCCGCGACCAGCCGGAGTGGCAAATTTCTCAGCCTGGCAATCCATTGAACAACCGGCCAAACACCCCAGGGGGTGTTGATTCGTGAAAATCCTGGAGGAGACTGGTACGGCGCGTCCGACTCTACCAGCAACCGATCCATGGCCAGGCCCTGAACAGCAGCCCTGGAGTGAGAGACTAAGCACGTGAATTTGGGAAGCGCCGAAGCCAAGACTCTAGGGCAGCAGGGCTCCCCAGGAAACAATGTACATGAACCGGGTGCGTAGCCGGCAGCGTCTCCCCCAGGATCTCCAAGACATCATTGAGGGCCATGGTCCGTCTTTCTCCGTCCCGGCCGCCACCCCTCCGGATATTTTCCCAGCAATGGAGGACGACCGGGAGGTTAACCTGGAGCACCAGTGGCAGGGTTTCCCTCAAGAAATTGGCCTGACACCGGCGCTCCACGGCAGACTCATGGTCCTCATAATCTAGACCAACCTCCCCAGACCAACACATCCTGGGGACCGCAGAAATTGTCGAAGTCTTTCCTTCGTTCCCTGGTCCACAGGACGGCTGGCCTGGTGGGGGTGAAGCCCATAAGTGGTGTGCACCCTGGGGTCCCCGAGGAGCGCAATCATGGATTTGGATTTCCAGCTCCCCGGGAAGACCAGGTTGCACACCACATGCTGCATTACCACTGGGGTGTACTTACCATGGAGACGACCGAGGACGACATCCAAGTGTCAATGCGAGTCCACCAACCTCGGAGGCGGATGGGCCTGAGCAACCCATAAAGTCCAGACCCGAAGAGTCCATTGGCCTTTCCAGCCGCTGGAACTCCTCCCTTAGATGGACTGGCAGAATGGTCAGTAATCTGGCCAGTATTCGCCAGTCCATCAAGGCACCCACCGAGGTGGGGGGACTCAGCCAATATTCCGCTGGCTCCGTCCCGCAAGCCATTTCAAACCCCATCATAATAGTTTGCCGGGTGGCTGCGGGATGAAGACAGGGGTCTTCTGGATACAGCCTGTGGGCCCGGACATACCCCAATAATTCTGGATATGTCCGGACCCCCAGGATTGGCATTAATGTATGGAGGAATCCATGAAAGAGGGCCACCCAGTTCCACCAACGAGTGTCCGTGAGAGCCCATTCTTCCATGGATTGATGTCCAGGATCCAGCCCGTGTTTTAGTGCAAAACACAGGCTGGATTGATGAATCTTACAAGACCAGCAAGCCACCTCAGGGGACATCCAGAACGGAAAATGATTCCGCTCCAGGTGTCTCCTGGGGCGGGTGCCGGTCCAGGTACACAACGGACTGCCCCTCTCGGAAGATCGCATTAATCCGAGCCACCGACTGAGAGTCAACCGAACCTGGAGTCAGCATATGGTCGACAGCCAACCAGCGTCCCCCACCCGATCCCGTACTCAGCCCACACCCAGGAGCATCCCCAGTGTCCGCTGCCGATGAAGGAACTGCCGAATCCGGGGCTAGCGGAGGGTACACAGCCTGCCAGCGTTTCCCTCCAAACCCCGGACCCGCCCATGCCTCCACCGTCACTGCCCTACCCCTGCCTACACCTATCCCTCCCATGGCCCCTTTTAATTCCCCAAATATCCCTCTCCCCCTACCTACTCCTATCCCCCCCCCCCACTGCTCCTTCTAATTCCCCAAATATTCCCCTCCCCCTACCTACTCCTATCCCTCCCACTTGTTTTAATTTCCCAAGTATTCCCCTTCCCCTACCTACACGTATCCCTCCCACTGCTCCCTCCGGAACTAACGACGGCCTCCCCGGAGGCATACCCTTCCCCGGAATTAATTTCTCCCCCCCCCCCCTTCGAAAAATCCTCCTCACCACTCGATTCTTCCCCACTTTCTTCCCCACTTGGGTCATCCCCCGTCCCTAAATTTGATAGACCAGTCGCCCAGGACCCAGCCGTACTATCCCCATCCCCCCACCCACTGATTCTGTTCCACTATACCATACGTCCTCCGCTGAAATTCCCCCCCTTACATCCACCCCCTTATCCTCCTTTTTCCCCGGTTTAATCGTAAAAATTTCCCTGAACATCCTGGCCTTTTATCCTTTTCTTTTTTTTTCCTGAAAATCAAAGAAAAAAAACAAAATGTCTCACACCACAACATCAAAAGCAACTCCTACCTAATTACACACCGACAAAACCCGACATCCAACCACACAAACCAAACAACTTGGGCTCCCAAGACAAAGACTTCACAAATGACAATCTATACAACATCACGAACAATAACGTCACCAATCACAAGCTATACGACAAATATGACATCACCAATGACATACCTTGCACAACAACAAAACATCACAACTTCACTCGCCCTATTTCCTCTAACCTACTCCACTTCACTGGAAGCAGGCTACACATAATTTTTTTTTCCATTATTAGTTATGCACCTTCCCAAATTACATTTTGACTTGTGCAAATGACACAGGATGCACCTAGGACCTTTTGAACAAGTCTGCTCACTTCTCTGACATAGCATAGCATGGTTATTCTTTTCCTCTGAAATCAAAACCAAAGAAAATTCTAGCACGACCCTAGACATCACCATCAGGAGCAGTCATATGCTGACAAAAACTGAGGTTTTCGAACCTTCCGACCCCCTCGTGTAACACGAGGTCCTATCATCGGTTGAACCGTGAAGAAGTAGCCTCGTGCGCTCTTGCCGGTCGCGGTTTCTTAGCTACTCGCGGTTCCGCGAACAACAAGTCCAAGTTCCAATCCGGAACTTCGTCTGTCAAACCGAGAGGAACGGGATCCCCTACAACACAAGGGGCATGCAGTACAGGTTGTATGCCTTCTTCAGGGGAAGACTCCACTGGTACCCAATCTGGTACTCGTCCTTGTCCAGACTTTCCCGTGTCAGCGGTGAATTCCCCCGAAAAAAGCTTCACGGATTCTGAACTTGGTACTCGTCCTGATCCAGACTTTCCCGCGTCGGATGCCCTAACCAAACTCAGTAAAGCATGACGTCTCCATCTTACCCATAGAGGGATGTCCCTGTCCTGGCATTGATGTAAAACATCATGATGCCACACATGGGACTTCCTCCTGCTCCCCACCCGGTACAGACATGGGGATAACACCTTACTCACGACAAAGGGGCCCGCAAATATCGGTCGCAGTTTCTTGCTCTGTCCAACTTTGACGGCCAAGTCCCTACGATAAACCAAGTCCCCCACCTCATAGGTCCGGGACTGGATTTTCAGATCATAGGTCCGCTTTTGTCTACTTTGAGTAATCCCAATCTGTTCTCGGGCCAGGCGATGTACTTCCTCCATATGTTTCAAGAGATCTACTAAGTAAGCATCCTCCGTGACCTTTTGCAGGTTAACCTCTGCTACTCCCAATAGAATGTCCACTGGCAGAATGACTTCCCTCCCCAACACCAACATGTTGGGAGAGAAACCGGTATCGCGATTCGGCATAGACCGGATAGCCATTCCGATTAATGGGAGGTGTTTATCCCAGTCCATCGCCTATTCTCCAGGTAACAACGAATCACCTGGAGGAACAGACGATTATACCGTTCCACCTGACCATTGGAACAGGGGCGGTAAGGGATAGTACGAGATTTCGTGACTTCAAAAACCTTGCAAAATTCAGAGAACATGTTACTGACAAAGTTCCTGCCTTGATCGGTATGCACTTGCAACGGTACTCCAAACCGTGCTATGAACCCCCAAGAAATGCCTTCGCGACACTTTCCGCCGATTGCTCAGGAAGGGGGCAAATCTCCAGCCATTTAGTGAACTGGTCAATCATTAAGATGTAGCGATTTCCCCCTTCTGAAGTCACCAGCGGGCCCAAGATATCCAGATGGACCCGCTCCATTGGTGCTCCTGCATGGAAAGAGCCCAATGCCCTTTTAGGGTTCACTTTCGGTTTCTTGTTGGTGTTGCAAGTGGCACATGTCCGAACATACAGCTCTACGTCCCGAGTCAAATTAGGCCAAAAGAAAGAACGTTTTGTCAAAGCCAGCGTCTTATCGCGGCCCAAATGACCCCCAGTCTTTGTGTCGTGCACTAAGCGCAACACTCCAGAACGTAGCTCTGACGGCACTACTAAATTCAGCTTGGAAGTCACTCCATAGTCCCATTGATAATACAAAACTCCATCTTTCAGTCTCAGGCATGAACGACATAGCCACGAATGCTTTGTCACTGGACTGCACATAAAAGTCGTGATGGAGTTTGTCCGGTTTCCACATGATCAATCACGGGACGAAGCTGTTCATCCTTCAACTGTTTTCCCTCATTTCAGATGGAGAGAATAATTCAGAGATGACGTCTAGCGACCCAGGATCCGGATCTGGGTTAGCCTGGTCATCCAGATCGACGAACAAAGCCCGTACCGCAATTGCTGCCGTACCAGTGGTGGCCAAAGGGATCACATCATCCACATCCTCTGTGAAACGACCCCACTGGTTACGGGCTCTCAGACAGAATTTACATCCCCCACAAGGAAGGAATTCTGGTTGACTTCCCGCCACATAGCAGTTACATGCGGGTAAGCAGTCTGTGATACGCGACAATCCATCGGCATTCCCATGAGCAACCCCAGCCCTATGCTGGATGGTCATGTCGTACTGGCTGAGTTCCTCCAGCCGGGTCAGCCATACCAAGCTATTGTGGTCCGTACGAATCAAAAAAGGCTTACCCAGCAAATAGTGCCTAAAAGTCCGTGTAAAAGTTACAACCGCTAAAAGTTCTTTACGGGTCGTACAATACCGGCGCTGCGTTGGGGTCAGGTTTCGACTGGCGTACGCTATCGTGCGCTCAACACCACTCTGTACCTGCATAAGTTCTGCTCCTATAGTGGTATCAGAAGCATCTGTGTCCAGGATGAACGGATCATCCACCGTAGGGATGGCCAAGACCGGCGTCCCAATCACGGCCTCCTTAAGTCCCTCGAATGCCTGTTGATATCGGCCCTCCCAGCTGAAATGAGCCTTGGGCTTCGTCACGTCATACAGGCACCCCGCTATCTTTGCAAAATTGGCTACAAAATCACGATGATAGATAAAAACCTCAGATATGCCTGGAGTTCTGTACGGTCCGTAGGTACCGGCCATACACGCACGGCACTGATTTTGCTGTATGTAACAGCAATTCCTGCCCTGCTGATTGTTTTTCCGAGAAATTCTACCTCTCGTCGAACACTTCTTCGGTTTCAACTTCAGGTTATGATCCCGGAAGCGCTGTAATACAAGACAGAGATTTGCCACTCGATCAAAAGTCCGGCCCACCACCACCACATCATCCAGGTAGGCAAGCACTTCCTTACAGGTCAGGCCACGAAGCACAATCTGCAGGGCTCTAAAATCAATGCAATATCTCACGGACCCGTCCTTCTTCCTGATCAAAACTGGGCAGAAGCCCAATCTGATTTGGAAGGTTGGATGACGCCTACCTCCAACATCGCCTGCAGATGTCTTCCCTCCTCCCCTACAAATCCGCGAGGCGTCCGTCTCAACCGCTGACGGATAAGACGAGCGTCCGTGGTCTCAATATGATGTACAGTGTCAGTGAAATGACCTAGATCTAGGTCACCTGTGGAGAACCGATCTTGATACTCCACCAGGACCTCTTTCACTTTCACTGCTTGTTCCTCGGTTAATCCCTCACAGGATGCCTTGTACAAGGGTACCAGATGTTCTGTCATAGGAGCACTATTCACTTGACGGATACTAGGCTCCCCTTGTTTGGCAACAGTATCTGTGTTCGGGTCGCTGTACACCCCATCCAGTTCCAGCGTTGTCCCAATCCATGCTTCACTAGATATTGTCACCTCATTTGTAGAGGGATTACGCAGTCAAATCGGGACCCTTGAAGCACCCCGAATTGCCATCTTGGGCACCATTATAACTGACTGGTCAATCACAGGCTCCAAGACGTAATCAACTGGCGCGAAACCATGCATCACCCCCTGAACCAACTGGGAGGTGAGCGGAGGAACAGTAACAGTTTCGGCCAGCGTAACCCTACTAATTGACAATGGCTTCCCTTCCCCTGGACACTTCAAGGTCGCGGACACCTTCCTGTCTCCGATAACTAAGACATTCTTATTGAAGTCCACAATACAGTTATTGGCAGACAGAAAGTCAAATCCTAAGAGAAGGTCATCAGCTAATGGAGCAACCACGACGTCCCAGGTACATTGAAAATCTAGCACTGACATTGGTACCTGCCTAACCAGCATTTCCATACTAGAAGATCCCTGGAACGCCCCAGTTAACCGAACAGGAGATAACGACAACCCTTGTAACCCCAGTTTAGAGTATAATTCATAACTCATCACTGTGGCTTGTGCAGCTGTATCGACCACTGCCGTGACCGGCGTCGAACCAACTTACACTGGGATGGTCATAGTCCAACCAGGAGAACGAGATAGAGCAATATCCCGGATCGTCACAGCGGGAGTCTCCGAAACATCTCTCTCTGGCATAGAGTCCCTCCATTTCCTCTGGCCACAGCGACTTACACTTCGGGCTGAGAACCGGCCACCGTTCCCAGCCCTTGAGCGTTTAAAGGATCCTGCGAGTATCTGATTGGACAATTACGGCTTATCTTCCCGACCTCATCACAGTTATAACACCGTAATTGAAATCTCGCGTTTCTCATTGACTGTGCACACTGAGAACTCTTATGTCCCACTTTCCCACACGTGTAGCAAGTAATCGAAGTCGAGGTCCTTAAATTCTGGAGAGACTCCTTCACTTTCCCCTGGATGCACTCCCCAATTAATGTCTTTATAGTTGTCCTCAACCCCTCACTTAACTGCTTCTCCGTATCCTCCCCACCCTTACCAGTGGCCCATATCATAGGCTCTGTATTCTGGTCCAGGCCCACAGCCCGAACAGATTTCACAGCCAACGACTTGTGATTGTGCAAGGAAAGAGTCACATACTTCAAAGCATCTTTAATTGTTTGGGGCTCTTTCTCCATTGCAAAGGCAACTGCCTGTCGCTCCCGGCACCCTCGCAAAAATATGCGCCACACAAACAGTTTGAATCACACTGTCTGGAGTATCGGGATAAGCATTCAATGCCAAATAGTTGCTTTTTTCTGCAAAATCCTCGAGTCTTTCATCAGGACCCCGTTCCTCAACCTGCAACCGCCGCCTTATTGTTTGCGGAGGTTCGCGAATACCATATCGCTTTTCTAAATTCTCCATTAATCTGTCCAAGTCTCCCTTGTCTCTTTCAGATTGCACATGGAAATACTCGATGAGTTTCCCATGCATGCATTCTAAAAGTTTTCGGAGAGCTTTCTTCTTATTCCATGCCCTAATCTTGGATTCCATGTCGAATTTCATTCGAAACGGAATCCAAGTATCTTTCACCCCAGAAAACACCAAGGTCTTTGGTAAATGTGGACTACGGCTACGCCTACGATATCCCCTAGTCGACCTACCAGTCCTCGGAGATCTCGATGCGCGGGAGTAACCGGATCCACTATTACATCCACTATCATCAGTGTCAGCTTCTGCTCCCGATGGTACATCATCCGTTGCCGCTAGCGCAGGGGATTGGACTACATGATTATTGATTACCGCAGGGGGCTGCGGTTGAGAATCGTACCTCACCCCCCTATGACTAAGTGGTGGAGGTAAGGCATACCGACTGGCCGCCTCTGTATCACATCTAGCAGGAGTCAAAGTCCTTGCATTTTGATGCACACCGAACGGCCTGTGTACCCACTTCTTGACTACCAACCTCCGTCCCTCGAGCTGGACCCGTATGAACGGAAGTTGACAACCCAAAATTGCGAACTGGCCCCCGAATACCTGGGGGTTTGCCATGACCATAAACGCGAGTCGATGGTATTACGCTCATCAGTCTATCCATAAATCTAGTCTGGGAGTTGTCCAACACAGCCGTAGGAACAGTGGTATCCTCCAATATTCACTCATCGGCATGTTGCTGAACCGACTCCTGCCTTGGTTCTTGCTGAACAGCCTCGCCAACCAAAATGTGTTATTTAATGGATTTCACAGGTGCAGGTGGCACATTCACTTGAACATGGTGATCACTCGACTGAACCAAAACTGCGTTCAACCGAGCATGCATTTACTGGTGCAGACGATGGCGTTTTTGGAACCGGAACTGCATTCAACCGATTTGGAACCTCTTTCCTACCCCTTCCAGTTAACTGTTGAGGTGTGTCATCAGCATTATCTACTAGGTCCGCCTGACGAGCGTCCCTTGCCTGTTCAGAGGTTACCTGTAATGAACTCTCTAATGTTCCTACACGTTGGTTTCTTAATAATGCAACGACAATTCTTATATCTGAACCCAGTTGTTTTAATTTACCATCCACTTGACCTACTTGAGTATTTACTTCACCTACTTGAGTGTTTACTTGTTGACCTAGTTGGTCAACTTTAACATCCTCTTCACCTACTCTGTCATTCACTTCAACTAATTGCGTGTTTACTTGTTGACCTAGTTGGTCAACTTTGTCATTCACTTCACCTACTTGCGTGTTTACTTGTTGACCTAATTGTCCAACCTTAATATCCACTTGGGTCAATTGACGCCCTTGAGTATCAACCTTTTCCTCTATTTCACCTATTCGATCAGTCAATTCCTGATGCTGATCAACTACTGTTTCTACTTCATTCCGAAAACGCTGAATTACTCCTTCCTGTTAATCATTCCTACTAGAAAAATCATTAATGAATTTCTGTATCTCGCGGTCCTTGGTGGCCAATTGACTCTCCAAGAACACGATTTTCCACAAATTCCTTTGAAATCCACGTAGATGACTTTCTTGAAGCTGTAATTGATGGTCCATGAGTGTACTACCCCGCATCTCTACCCCAGTTATGGTTCCATGCAACAACAACTCAAAGGCATATTCCTTCGCAAACTTTGTTGCTTGCAGAAATTCATCAAATGGAATCAATTCATCTGGTCTTTGGAGAGTTACTAATGCATTAGCCCTAGCTGCACCAATACCTTCCAATTGAATCAATTCCTCACTTGTAGCTATTGCTACATTCAATGGCCCTATCTCACTATCTGCCATGTCAAGAATTCAAGTCAGCCGACAAGCCAACGGAAAGTATAACCAATATTCTCCACCATATCACCTGAAACCGTCAAGGTCCTATCCAACCAGCAATATATCAACCACTAACCAACCAGGCAGCTGCAGAAATTCAATCATTAATTCACTCTCCACCACTCTGGCAATTACCACCTAGTATAGCCACAGTGTATCAGCCCGCTTTAATCCAAACAAGTTGGAAAATACCGACTGAAAGGGAGGGGGAAAAGGAAAAGAGAAGAAAAAAATAAAAAAAATAAAAAAAAAATAAAAAAAACAATGTCAACCGGCAATCACCAGCACGTAGAACCAGCGCGCGTCAGTTAACTTCCCTCCCCAAACAATTTAGAAAATACCGATCGGAGATGGGGAGTAAAGAATAAAAATTGAAAAAAAACAAAAAAAAAACAATGTCACGTAACTGGCACTTACCAACCAGTAGAACCAGCATGAATCTCCTCAATCAGTTACCAAATGCAACTGAGAAATACCGACCGAGGACTAATATCTAACTGGCACTTACTTACCAGTAGAACCAGTATGAATCGGTTCACTCCAATCACTTACCAATCCAAATTGGAAAAATACCGACGGCGGACTAATGTCACTAACTGGCACTCACTAACCAGTAAAACCAGTATGAATCGGTTCACTTCAATCACTTACCAATACAAGTTGGACAAGCAGCCAGAGGATGCTAGGTCCCCCGCCAAAATGGCCGCAATATTTATAAGCGCTGTCGGTTTCAGAAGATATTCATGAGGATGGCAACAGCTACTTCACAGGCGTAAGAAGCAGAGCGGTCTTTCCACCTTCCCAGGTTTTGAGATCAACTCCGAATGGCTGACTGAATGTTGATTGCTACTGTAATATATTTTCTTTACCATGTAGCATGAAAATTATGTAACCGTAATGCAACCCCAAGAGACAACTCATGGCATATTATCTGCAAACTAAATTTGACAAGAATATGAAGGCATCCTCAACCTATTGCCCAGAAACCAAATTTAGAATTTGCCACAAGGAGTCACCACCTGTAGGCGCAAGCAGGCAAAACACAATCCCAAATGACATCTCATGTCATGGTATCGGCATATGAACTTTGAGACTCTGAAGAGGGGTCCTCAAGTTATTGCCGGTACTAGATGCCCACCGGTGTTCATGTTATTTGGGGCGGGTCACATATGAATACAAAATTTGAGAATAATCTGATGAGCAGTTGCCAAATTATTGCCCGGAAACAAATTTTTCCACCAGGAGACGCCACCTGTAGGCAGAAGCGGGGAAAATACAATCCCAAGGAACATGATATCGTGGGGACATCTGCATACCAAATTTGAGAAGAATCCGATGAGGGTCCTCAAGTTATTGCCCAGAAACCAAATTTAGATTTTGACACCAGGTGACGCCACCTCTAGGCGCAAGCCAGTGAAATGCATTATCAAGCGACATCTTATGTCACGGTACATTCATACAAAATTTGAGAAGAATCCAATGGTTAGTTCTCAAGATATTACCCGGAAACGAATTTGTGATGTTGCCACCAGGTGGCGCCACCTGTGAGTGCAAGTGAGCGAAAGGCAATCCCAAGCAACAGCTCCTGGCATGGTAAATGCATGCCAAATTTGAGACGAATCCGATGAGCCGCAACGTTTCTCATGTTACCCAGAAAGGTACAT
Organism: Hanleya hanleyi; assembly: GCA_036873755.1. Lineage (NCBI taxonomy): Eukaryota > Metazoa > Mollusca > Polyplacophora > Lepidopleurida > Hanleyidae > Hanleya > Hanleya hanleyi. The sequence goes on from JAVTVY010005756.1 coordinate 25,752, forward strand.
ATGTAGGATATTTCAAAGAAATTCGACCAAGTGTTTCTAAGTTATCACTTGCAGCATGGAATAATGGAATGAACTCTAGTGGCGCCACCTCCGGGTGGATTTTGCTGAAACGCATCACCAATGGTGTTTTGTCGCAGGAAATGCATTTACCAAATTTCGAAGAAATCCGACAAATTGTTCGAAAGTTATCGCTCGCGAAGGATTTGAACAAACATGAACGGACATGCATTAAAGATTGGAACAAGACCCAGTGGCGCCACCTACAGGCGGATCTTGCTGAAACGTAATACCAGCGACGTCTTGTCGCAAAGAATGCAGCTGCCAAATTTCGGAGGAATCCGACAAAGCATTTAGGAGTTATCGCTTACGCAGTATTTGCACGGACATGCACTAAATATTGGAACAAGACCCAGTGGCGCCACCTACAGGCGGATCTTGCTGAAACGTAATACCAACAGACGTCTTGTCGCAAAGAATGCAGATGCCAAATTTCGGAGGAATCCGACAAAGCATTTAGGAGTTATCGCTTATGAAGCATTTGCACGAACATTCACGGACATGCACTAAAGATTGGAACAAGACCCAGTGGCGCCACCTACAGGCGGATCTTGCTGAAACGTAATATCAACAGACGTCTTGTCGCAAAGAATGCAGATGCAAAATTTCGGAGGAATCCGACAAAGCATTCAGGAGTTATCGCTTACGAAGTATTTGCACGGACATGCACTAAAGATTGGAACAAGACCCAGTGGCGCCGCCTACAGGCGGATCTTGCTGAAACGTATTACCAAGAGACGTCTTGTCGCAAAGAATCCAGATGCCAAATTTCGGAGGAATCCGACAAAGCATTTAGAAGTTATTGCTTACAAAGTATTTGCACGGACATGTCCGTGCATGCACGGACACATAGAAGCAAGACCCCAGTGGCGCCACCTACAGGCGGATCTTGCTGAAACGTAATACCAAGAGACGTCTTGTCGCAAAGAATCCAGATGCCAAATTTCGGATGAATCCGACAAAGCATTTAGAAGTTAGTGCTTACGAAGTATTTGCACGGACATGTCCGTGCATGCACGGACACATAGAAGCAAGAACCATTTTAAAGTTGCGGCGGGGGACAAAAAATACCGACCGCGGACTAATGTCACTAACTGGCACTCACTAACCAGTAGAACCAGTATGAATCAGTTCGCTTCAATCACTTACCAATCCAAGTTGGAAAAATACCGACCGCGGACTAATGTCACTAACTGGCACGCACTAACCAGTAGAACCAGTATGAATCAGTTTACTTCAATCACTTACCAATTCAAATTGGAAAAATACCGACCGAAGATGAACAAATGAAAAAATAAAATATTTTAATTGCTAATTATAATTAAAAAGCCAAAGTTAAGTCGTTGAAATACTCCCAATACATGAATTCTATTATTATCTCTTGTGTTTGGAACACCAATCTGATTAAAACTCAGACTTAATAAACCGCTCCGAAAGAGGAGCGGTTTATTAAGTCTGAGTTTTAATCAGATTGGGGGAATACACCCTAGTTAACAAAATGATTTTTAAACTGTACTAAATCGAGGAATCGACAGTGAGTGAGTGAATAGCTTTTAACGTCGCTTTCAACAATATTTCAGCTATATCACGACGAACCAATTAAGCACCACCTAGCCCAGCCAAAGTCAGAATCCGACAGGATCCTTTGTCAGAAACTGACCTATCACTAAACCAATGAGCAAATTTACAACCTGAAGATCTTTCAGTCAGGGAACCAGTACTCTATCATTTACTCTCCACGATAACTCCCACTCTGCCACTAGAGTTATATTATAAATAATTTTCAATCTATTCAAACCCCTCAAAGTTATTTTATAGAAATTCCATTCAGTATAACAAGGTCAACAGATTTGAATTAGAATACCTGGCAATTAATATAAAGGTAATGGCTAATTACTATAACAATATTTGCAAATTCTTCAAACGTTTATGCCTACTCGCAGTATCAGATTTAAATTAAATGTTGGCTCTTTGTGTGGATTCTAGTGTAAAAAGTATTGAATTGAGGGCTTAACTCTATTGTAACTAATAAGTTGTCAATCAAATCACAAAATCACAACCTTGCATACATACACACATTAACACGCAACACAGAAAACAACACAACTAATAACACTCAATAACCGATGAATTTTTTGTTAGGAAATGATATATGAAATGATTTCACACCACCATACTTTAAATTATAAAAATCAGATAATGCCTATATAACCAGCATATTAAAGTAAAAGACCATTTTCAGCCGGAGGGATCCACTGAGACCAGCTCTATACTATATATTTATATTAACTCAAAATTTTCTAATCCCTAACTGCACTATAAACTTAGAGAACAAAATAACAGCCAAATATTACGAACACAAAATAAATAAACTAATTAATTTAGAATTAAAGGCTGGTACTCAGTGGACAACAGGAAGCCTGGCGAATCGACTCCCAGACCAAGGGAAACTACTCTTGTAATACCCGACTAGATCTCCAAATTTGTTTACATCGAGTAAACCGATTCACTTGTATAAAAGTAAACCCCAAATAATCAGGTTTAATACCACTAAATGCACCACACCGAAGTTGCTCCTAATCCAGAGTTTTATTCCGGTGTTTTCTATTCTATCCCAACCGATAGTATAATATTTTGCCTTCTATACCATCGTTTGGAAATTGAAACCAAAATTGTCCCGCACGGACTTCACTCTAATCAACCCAGAAAATTCTGTCAAATTTTCCTAATTATCTACAATTAAATCCACAATTCCCACCAACCGCTAAATTTATCCTTTATATCCGTATGTTTTGCTTTAATAGAACGGAAAATATCAAGCCAATATCCCCGTTTAGCGGTTTCAAAAACCGAAAGCTCTCCGCTAACTTACTCAAAATTCATCATGGCGGCCGAAAACAAAATGTCAGGAAGTCAAGCAGCCAAGACCACGTGCGTTTCAAATATCGCCCTACAAGGCCATATTTAATTTTACAATCAAAATTAGGCTTGTATAAGTTTACTTCGGCACCAGATGAAGTAGTACTCGGTCCGGAAGAAGATGCGGCACGCTTACTGTATAATAGTTCTTGCAAAGTCCCTCCGGCTGTGTAGTACCTCTTTTCAGTACGGCTGAGTGTGGTCGACTGGTCAGATTCTAAGCACGCTCTTTCCGATCTCCATTTGTCAGCCTTCTAGCTTTTTCATTGGCTGAGGGTCTTCGGTACTTCCCGGCCATATTCGCTGGTTCAACATGATATCAGCGGACCTAGTCCAACCACTACCACACCTGTATGTGCTCACCACCAAGGCAGGTCGGAAATTCATTACAGAGTGCATTCCACAAACAGTACATATACCTCTCCAAGAATTTAATATCGGCCGATACAGGGATCGGGATATATATTGATATAAGTTATTCAATCAGCGTCTGCGCTCGTCTGGATCTGCTTCGAAGAGTCTGCTATATTGCTTCTACATGCAGTAGGCCTAGACTAACCTTTCGTCGCTAACCCCGTCAAGGCTCGACAGAGGTTTGCCTGGGCCTGTTTGCAACTATGTGTGAGTTAGTGACCAATTAAAATGACTGAATCATCAACTGGTTGAATGATAAACAACGTGGATTGGTTAGACCATATCCTACTCAGTATTGGTTGGTGGATAGCTAAAAATATTCACCAATCAGAGCACGACTCTCGTTTTGATAAACATATTCACCAATCAGAGCACGGCTCTTGTATTGTCTAAAAATAGTCACCAATTTTATTTGGGTATTCCCACCTTCTAAAAATATCCAACAATCAGAGGACAGCTCTAACATTGTCTAAATGTTGGTTATTTCCACCTAAAAATATTCACTAATCGAAGCACGGCTCGAATACCCACCAGTCAACGATCAGCTTATTGTTAGCCATTCACCACCATATACTATGTAAGCGCCTACCCATCGTGTTATTGTTGATTCAACATGGATTACTCTAAAATCGACTCCTTTACGGACGTGAATGCCTTGAACACATGGGCGGCAGAGCGGGGCGCCTATAACGACGTTGCTGTCAATTTACGTCGAATACAACTACTCACCGATACCATCTGTCGCTCAGTTGTTCAAGGCATTAACGTCTGTAAAGGAGTCGATTTTAGAGTAATCTATGCTGAATCAATAATGACACGATTGGTAGTCACTTTTATAGCATACGGCGATGGATGGCTAAAAATAAGCTGGTCGTTGATTGGTGGGTATTTTTAGCAACACAAGAGTCGTGCTCTGATTTGCGAATATTTTTAGAAGGGGGGAAATACACTAAATGTAATTGGTGATTATTTTCAGACAATCCGTGCTCTAATTGGTGGATGGTTTTAGAAAGTGGGAATACCAAAATGTAATTGGTTTGCTATTTTTAGACAATACAAGAGCCGTGCTCTGATTGGTGGGTATTTTTAGAACGTGGGAATACCCAAATGTAATTGGTAGATAATTTTAGACAACAGAAGAGCTGCGCTCTGATTGGTGAATATTTTAGCAACACGAGAGCCATGCTCTGATTAGTAGATATTTTTAGCTACCAATGCTAGTTTGGATATGATATAACCAATCAACATTGTTAATCAATCAACCAGTTGATGATTCATTCATTTCAATTGGTCATTGACTCACACAATCACTGACTCTTTCAATCAATCATTCAAACTCGCACAATTATAGATTCTTTCAATCAGGTGCTCATTCACTCAATGAATCGCTCATTCACTGATTCAATCATTGACTCACATCCAGAATCACTGACTCATTATTCACACAAACATTCATTTCATTGACTCATTCACAGAACCATTGATTCATACAATCTCTCGAACAATCACTCCCTGAATCACTCACTGACTCATTCACCTAATCACTGACTTATTGTTCACACAAACATTCATTTCATTGACTCATTCACACAATATCTGAATCATTGTTCATTCAAACATCCAATCAATCGCTCAAACACACACAATCAAACATCCATCCGTTTGTGGAAAGATAGAAGTTGTTTTCAAGTTGAAATGGCGGCACTGAAAAAGGGTCTTTGGATGTTAGTGTTAGATGTAAATTTTTCGCACTCTCGTGACATTTCTCCGAAATATCGGACATGATAGTGCATGGTTGTTGTTATTGGGGTGAAGTTTATTATTCTCTAGATATACCACCAAACACCTCACACATGCTTACATGGTTCTAACAAGAGAGATACTTTGTTGTCTAAACAGATGCAACAACACCTGCATTTATCACCATTATGTCTAGGAGCATCACCTCTCGCCCATGAATTGACTAGGCGTACGATGCGCCTGAACCTGGCAACTCTCAATATCATAAGATCACGGTCCATGGTGAAATATTAGGGGAGTGGTTTAATTTAAACAATAACACCAGTCTCTACATGGAGATCGCGCGGACCGCGATGAGAGCACCACAGACATGTTCTAATCGTTACCAGGTGTGTTTCTTTTGCTAATATCCATGTAGTAAATACATGCTTTTCTATTAAATATTGAGTAACAACGTTTTTTTTACCTTTCAAACCTTTCCAGTATAAGTAGGCCCCTATATTATATATACTTTGAAAGTCAATACAATGTATTTATTTCAGTGTCGACGAAATAGTAACAGCATGCATTAATCAATATTTTATGAAAAAGTATAAAGCAACATTGACAATTTTACCACCAAAAACCCGCTCAAAAGAAGGACATCTGTTACCAATGAGCATGTAAATAGCAGTTTGATCAGTGTTTCCTGTTTTCTAAACCAGGTCGCATACCCATTCAGGTGTTGCTAAAGAGAAATCATTCAGCCGAGTCAATATATTTGCAATAAGTCGTCTTTTCACCGTGTGTTAATATGCCCTGACAAGTGTGTGACAATAGATATTCGGCAGTTTGAGCTATGATTGTGGTTTGAACATGTCGGGTATATGGAAAATTAACTACACATTATACACACTGGGCTGCATATATCTTCATACTGAGAATATCTTCCATTGAATAACATTTCACCTGAAACATAAATAAAGACATTGACATAGTAACTTTTTATGGATAAAATATTATAAAAGATGGTGTATTACCAGGGACTATCATAAATGTTGTAAAGACGAACATGCTATTTTAGGAATATAAAGTCCGTATTTCCCAGCTATAGGCGTGGGCATAAATTGGCAATAATAGTCCAAAATGATGTGGAGGTGCGTGGACAAGTCTCTCGAGAACACATTGGCAGAGGTTGCGTAAAGGGGTCAACTGATCGGGACTATTTTTTTAGTGGGCTAAGCTCTTGAACTGATACATACTATTGAAAGGCCAAACATGATGCTCACTCGGTTCATACAGCTGTTTGAAAAACGAACACTTGAGGCAGCATGAAAGAAAACATTTCCATGCTCGTATGAGGCTTAAATTGGAGCGACATGCAAGAGGTGGGAAAAATTGGAAACTATGGAGTATCCACACGGCCCCTAGCACCGACTTAAGCTGAATCAATCTAATGGACTTACTTGTATTATTTATCGAAGAAATAATTGATTATTTACTGTGTACAGGAAGTGGAGAGACTAAATTTTCACACTCGCATCACGCTTCTTGGCGAAATTCATGCGGGCCGCCATTTTAGCATGGTTTAAACCCACTGCGCACTGGTTTTGCGCAGACTGTTTTCTTGCGGTTTCGCGGGTATCCGGTTTCGCGGTAGCCCCCCTGGATTAGTCCTTAAATTTCATCAAAAGTAGGCCAGCTCCTAATGCACGTCAATGTCAAAAGTCAAGGTTCTCATTCCAACGGTTCTCGATGAAAGGCATTGCTGGCCATGCCTGCCACAATTCGTCATTTTATACCATGGTATAAAATATTTATATGATGCCTGTAAATAATATATACCATGGTATAAAATGCCAAGCCTGCCATAATTCGTATTTACAGGATGCCTATAATTATTTTGTACCATGATAGCCTATTAAATCGTCAAGCCTACCACAATTCGCATTTACAGGATGCCTGAAAATAATATATATCATGGTACAAATTAATTTGGCCGTAAATCGTGAAATACGGCTTCCTGATTTTTTTCCATCAATGATGTGAGATTTTATATATAAAATTGGGGGCGGGCTTTAGGCCCCTTTCCCTCTTTTGATTTAGCGGGAAATTTACACGGACGATGGCGGATCCCTCGAGGCTCTGGTCGCCAAACCCACCGTCCAATTGCATGTAGCTGTTGAGGGTACAGAACAGACATCGCGACGTAAGGGAGTAGGGGACGTTCATTTCTAGAGGTTGAATTTTTTTTATAATTTCAGTATTTTTTCATCAGGTTAAGAGAAGATGATCCATGGAAAAAAATTAGTGGGTCACCATACTCATTCAAAAAATATGGTAGCTAAATGCATGTATACCACTTTAAAGCCATAACGCTGAATACTTAGGGAAATTTGAATTTTTTCTTATTTTATGCTCAATAGATCAAACTTCCCAAGGTCAAATTTTCACCATTTTGCTATATATTACTAAACACATATAGTGCTTGTTGAATATGTAATAAAAACAGGGGGACACCATACTTTCTTAGAAAACATCAGCGGTATAACAGATAATCTTAGGCTTTTCAGTCCTATTTCCAGGAGGGGATGGGGGCGTGGAATTGGGGTGGGTGTGGGAAATATTATTGGAGTTTCATTTATTAGCCATTCACTAGTTCCCTTTTTATTGAAAGTGAATTAGAGCGAATTCTGGCGGATTCCAGAGAAATAATTTTCAACCTCCGGGGCACTTTACACCTTCCTACCGTTGAATCTAAAATGCCAAGTTTTTGGTCAGTCCTATCACAATATCGAACCACCAGTAAAATGCATAAATGGTTCTGGTGTGTCTTTTGTTGACTTTTATCCCATTTCTAGATGTCTGGGCACTTTTGTGTTGAAATTCAGTTTGTTTTGGAAAATTTGACAAATCACCATAAGATCAGGGAAATGAACGTCCTCCACTCCCTTGAACAGCAATTACAACGCATTTACTAGTTTAACCAGGAAATAGATGTAAACGTGTGTATACACATGGCTGTGTAAACACTTTCCAGCCATGTCACCTCAGCGCACATTACAAAGAGTTGTGTTATGAGATAGAATTAGAGGATTAGATATGGTGACAGATGCAGTGTGTACTAAAGTTAACTCAGCTCATCCGATAAAATATACATGGTAGAGAACTTACTGTATTAACGCCATCTGGCCTGGGAGATTTAGGGTGTACCACAGAATGGAGAGGGGCAGAAAGTGCTCCCCCTTTATATTTTCGTTTAATTAAAGCCCACAGAGTGAGGATTTCAAAAATCAGTCCAATTCCCATTTGCTCACGTGACCATATTACTACACATGTCACAAGTTTAATCATTGGTCAAATTTAATATTCTTGATAAGACATCGAGTTATTTACGACTCACGGCTAAAGTAATTTGTACCATGGTATATATTATTACAGACATCATGTAAATACGAATTGTGGCAGGTTTGGCGATTTTATACCATGGTATATATTATTTACAGGCATCCTGTAAGTACGAATTGTGGCAGGCTTGGCGACTTTATACCTTGGTATATATTATTTACAGGCATCCTGTAAATACGAATTGTGGCAGGGTTGGCGATTTTATACCATGATGCAAAATATTTACAGGCATTCTGTAATTATTTCATACCACGATATAAAATGACGACTTGTGGCAGGGATGGTCAACCATAGAAATGATTCGGATGGACTGACTGACTGACTCATTACCGGACAATTTGCGACTGAGAGCCTACTTCGTGGGAATTTACACTGGCTACCGATGGATGAAAATCTACATAATGCTGTAAGTATAGGATGGACAGGGAGATTACGAGCCACAGAATTACACCGAGTGCCATGTGTAAATGCACCCTCTAGACGATGGCTTGTTTAGTCCGCGTTTCGTTAAACTCGTCGGTGATTCTTTTTACTACCCTTGTGTTGAGCCGGTTGTTGTGGCGCGCACATTTCGGAAAATGTTGCAGTTGACATCAATTCCAGCGTTACGGAATTACAAGGTACCCATATTTTTTCTTTTTCTGAACCCCTGTTAATAATATGAAATAGGCAAAGCCTAGAAGCGAACGCAGATAGAAAATCTGCCTTCTCTTCTGGCTTTACCTATTACATATCAAGTTAGAAAATCCAAATGAAATTCCCAATATTATAATTTATACTCTGCGAATGCAGTGGAAATAACAGAGATTTGGATGGGAATAATAATAATTTAATTTATTGCACAATACAATTTCAATTCAATTCATTCCTTTACGCCCAAACCACTCTCACTCTCCACTTAACATGGAGTGTCAAGTAAACTTACAATCAGCATAACCAAGTTTGTAGTTTAGATACTTTGTTGTATATGATAATAAATTGATATATTAACGTTGCTGCTGACAGTTCATCTATGAACTCTTTACCTATGGAATAAACTTGCGGAATAAATTATGCAAAAATATTAATTTCCACATGGTATGATGGCCCTAACATTTTTCCATGGGTACCGTAGGTAGGGTAAACTATATATTTTCAGAAAGGTGAGTTGTCTCACCTTTATTATGGGATACAGAAAATTTCTGGTTTTAGGGTTGTCCAGCGAAGTACACCTATAAAAATAGTTCCAAATTGTTTATTCTTTCTCAGACCAAAATAGTTATCCTTCAGTGATTGACAGGCTTTGTAGGCCTATATATAGTCACTTAACATGTACTTAATCTCAAATCTGTATTAAATAATACTCTATTAATTGTTTTCTTTTGAGATATCAGATTAATACGCACTAAAGTATGGAAGCCTGCTATGGTCACTCTTCCAAAGATTGACCTCAGCTCAGAGAAATGCAGTTCAGGAGGCAACATGTACATGTGTAAAGAGCTGCCCTAGCATAGCTCTTGGGGCTGTACATGTATCTATGCTGGGTCTAATTTCTGAAGAATGAAGAGGTCAAGCTAAAACTAGGTCATCACATGGACTGGTGTTAGGAATATATGTACATGTATGTAGTGAAATTAATGAATCAATTGAACTTAAACTTAGAAATAATACTATCTGACATGTCTGAGAACTGAAATATTCTGAGATGGATGCCTTGGCACTTGTGTTCTAATACTTTCATTCAGTGCCAGTACCGGGTGTATGTATAATAGTAGTACCACTACATACGGATCAGCTTGGTATTATGGCCAGTTTTTCGTGTGTTTTTTGGGGGGGCTTTTCAAACAAATAGATACTATTTTGAATTGAAACTCTGGGAAAGAAATCTGCTGCTCAGGAAGCAGCTATATCTCCACTATTGCTACCAGTCAATCAATAGTCTCTGAAAATGATACTCGGGTGAGTCGGGTATGACAATCAGTGAAAAACTATTTTTCCTGTTAGCCATTAATTACAAAATACTAATTTACAAATGGAAGTACAATGTGCAATAAAATCTAGATTATGCAAAGAAAATTTCACTTGCGATGGATGGTATCTGGCCCAACCCTCAATCAAGCAAATAAGCATTTATCTTCTGAACCACCTTTCTATGTATGCCCATGGGCCTAGTTACAATCCTTAAGCTTTGGGGATTCATATAAATAAAAACTTATGATGGAAACCATTCTTGAATTGTTTGTTGTTGTTTTTCAAGTCGGGAGAAAAAAAAACCCACGCACAACTTACGAAGTTACATCGCCCACACAGGATGGTGACGCCATGCTTGGAAAACCCCTTTCATTTGTTGCATTTCATGAAGCTATCTATATATTTTTACAATCATTGATGCTTTGGTGATTCGTATAAATAAAATCTGATGATGGAAACCTTTCTTGAACTTGTATGTTGTCTAGTCAGTAGAAAACAAAAACACAACACACGACGGCCGCAGTTTCCCCACACAATTGCCACATGACATGACGTTATTTGGCGATTCTCGATGTAATAAACTCTAAATCGAGGCTGAAAAGAATGTAGCCAGTGATTCATATATCACGGGACCGTTAAGTGGTCAATTTTTCGCTACGAGGCCGAAGCAACCAATCACAGGTGTGTTTAGATAAGGCTATCAAGAAGCCGCTGACAACGGCTTTCCGGCGCAAGTTTAAGAACATGAGCCGCTCACGCTGGATGAGCTTGTCAATCTCACGCTTCATATACAATGCGTTCCAACTGAGAAAATGCAAAAATTTAATTGTCCCTGTGTGATATTCTCTCTCAATTCTCTATTGTTCCGTGATGCTGCGCTTATAGACAGGATAAGGCACTCAACATTCTGCTATATTTACAGGTTACATGTAGGGCCTAGCCATGTTGGACTGGGTTTCGTATTGATCTATATCAAGTTCTTCACAGTCACAAGCTACTGTTATCACTACTCCTTGATTTTTGCCTGGTCATGTTCATATCTCACCAGTTGTTTGAGTGTTATTGTATCCGTCCTTAATGGACATGTAAATTGTTTCTATGATACCATAAAGTTGAATTGAATTGAACGACTTGCCGTAGGCAATGAGTTAAGTAACTTTTGGCAGCAATTAATATAAACAATTATGTACATGTATATGTGTGTAACGGCACAATCTATAATTGGTGGAGGAAGGAAGTAAAATGGATAACAGTGTTCACTAGAACTTTGGCTAAATACTACTTCAGTTACATTCGGAAAAAAAAAGAATAAGAAAAACTTCATGTATAAGGTATATCGTTGATACAGATGGTACATATCAATTTGCATTGTGGCTATAATTAGATTAATAGTTATAAATAGGCAAAATGTTGGTTAGGCTTTACTCTCGTTAAATGTCCTAGGCCAATATTCCACATAAAGATAGCTGTTTTTTACAAACTTAGGTACATATCAATACTAGTTTGTATTGGCTGGGATGCCTGTATTGCTCCCTCATGTTTTCACAGAAAGGCCGGCATACAAGTAATGGTTCTCGTCGCCAACTGCATTGATTGTTGTCACCGAGTTCACATAGTCTTTCTTCAAGTATTTTATTACTCCACGCCCGGTATTAATACCGTACACATCTTTCAAGTTATGACGTTACATCACCTGAGTGACGTCCCTTTGCGCAGCGACAAATTCCTCTGGCGAAACGATAGGACCAATCCCCTATCCTTTAACATAGCGGGGTGTAAAGATTACTTAATTCAAGGACTATTTCAGTTGTGAAACATCCAGTTACGCGTTGATGGCCTTGGTAAAGGAGTATTATTGTGAGAGAAATAACATTGCGCTACCCCAAATATTATGGGGTTTCGCCAAATGACGTCAGTGCGCAAAGGGAGTTCACTCAGACGAAGTAACGTCATAATTCGAAACATGCGTATTGGAAGTCTATACTCTCTAAAACATCTTGAGTGAAATTCACTCAAGTTTGAGTGGAAATTCATACCACTCAAGTATTTGAGTGAAATATTTCACTCAAGTTTAGTGAAATTTGAGTGAATTGAGTGAATGTTACTTCACTCTAACTTGAGTGATTTTGTCCACCACTTGAGCGATTTATTGACCCAAACTTGAGCGGAATCCTCTCAACTAGATAACTTGACATGAAGTCGTGCCTAAAACACATCTAAATCATGACTAAATCCAGGACAGAATCGCATTCCAAAGCG
>JAVTVY010005757.1:0-38724 GCA_036873755.1 Hanleya hanleyi
GAGAAATTTCAATGAATAACCACATCAGTTCCTCTGAGTGGCGGGAAGGAAGGGTGGCCATCTTTAATTTATGCGAAATCATTAATGATCTCTATCTGTGATACCGTTCAAATGCTCGATGTAAAATTTGGTATACATCATTGATGCATCAAGAAATTTATGTAATGAATACCGGTTTCTCTGATTGGACGGAAATCTTAGGGGTCATTTCTAATTGCAAAATTTTTGATAATCTGTATATTTGTGACTTGACTGCTTGGTGTTCCTGACATCTTGGTTCAAATTTAATACATTATGAATGTACCCAGAGCCGAGGGGTTTTTTGATGCGCAGCTTCGTATTGAATATATGTTTCTAAAATTTATATCAGGTTTCCTCATATTACTCTGTATACAAATATATGTATTGTAGGTTCATTGTTTTAGTGGTAAATTTAAGCCGTACGACGTCGGGCATTACAGGTTAGTTTCTCTGGTATTCTTGCATTTACCAGGTTTACCCCATGTTGAGGCGTTTACTCTATCAGATGTCCACGATTTTCATCCCTTAACATCAGATGAGTTGTATGAGCTGATCTGTCATCACAGCTCCCGATCTAATTCCGTTTGAACCGGTGCTAGGGGCCGTGTGGATACTTCATAGTCTCAACATGAACATCTGCAATAAAAGCGCACCTGAGATACTATAAATTGGAGCGATATGCAACAGGTGGGAAAAATTGACGACGTCTGGCTACTAAAAAGCAACCATATGACTACAGGAAAGCATACGGAGGAATTTCGCACGTAGCCTTAGTATCTCAGCCGCGCATTTATTGTAGGTGTTCAAGTGGAGACTATGAAGTGACGTATAAAGCTACGTCAGAGAATCCACCGTATTCTCGGGTCTGAGTGTTAAGTGAAGGAATGCTTTCCTGTAGAGTCATATGGTTGCTCTATAGTCTCCAGACGTCAATTTTCCCATCTCTTGCATATCGCTCCAATTCCACATTCGACACGTTTACAGTTTATATTAAAACCTTCAAGTTATCTAAATTTTTCTCAAAACCATTTCCTCGACATATTAACACTCAAGATATATACTGGAGATATGTATGACTACGTTTCATGAACATTGAAGACATCTGCCACCAACATAAGTAATGGATGAAATTTGCTTTTCCTGTAGATATAGCAATATTATGTCCATCATGTTGCTTATACGTATTGGAATTACGATAAAATATTTCAATCATCGAGTTTTAATATTTTAGCAGAATCTATCGGCCAGATAACCGCATGTAGAGATAGGTTTAGTTTATCAGTCGTCGGCGTCAGCCATATTCAACACCTCAAACCGACTTCAAGCCTTTATCACGATTAACTACAGATACACAATGTTATATTTTTTTGCAAGATTTTCTAGCCTGCAAAGTCTGCCTAAATTACTCTGGGCTAGTGAACCCCATCACGGAGAGCGGTGTTGAAGTCACTTGTTTTACTAACCGGTATGAGAGCTTCATCATAAACCTTTTTTCCCAAGAATGAATTTTTTTATCTGTTCTCTTTCGATGTTTTTGGTTGGTCTGTCACACAAGTATAGTCTGCAAAGAGACAAGAGAACGATGTGTATCATATCTGGTGTAGTAAAAATCTATAATATTCTATAGTACAGGATATGATGTTTGCGGAATACTATAGAGCGTTTACCAAAGTGCTGTTATATAGTATACTAGTATCGTAGACCATGCAGTGAAATATACTATAATAATACTACAGTAAACATTGTGTGATAAAATGATGTAGTAAAATACTATACTAGGGTAGAAATACTATGGTACCATACTATAGTAAACTAAGGAATAACTACTAGTTTGCACTAAAAGACTATAGTAGAATCTTATAGTAAAAATACTATACTAATACTATAGCATACTATGGTATTTCAATTATAATATTTACTAAAGTAAAATATTACAGTTACTATGATAAAAGTATTACAGTAGAAATACTATGACAGAAATACTATCATAATCACCATAGTGATTCTGCAATTACTAAAGTTTACTACAATTTTATTGTAGTTAACTATATATACCATAGTACCTTTTCATATTATTTGAAGAAGCTAATGAGATGGCTCCAGAGGTTTAAAATGACAACAGTATGGCTTATTTTCCAGCGTGAAGTAATTGTCTTTATTCAATGGTTCGTTCAGAAATGATTAATATTGAATTGGATAATCAAATTAGTTTTACTTTTCTTCACAGCCCTCGTAGTACGATTCATGACGAGACGTTTCATCTGGGAATACGACCCAACATTAGGTGAGATTTTCCATCTTTATTGGTCACCTTCACCGTAAAAGCGGATTTTCTGCATTTCGAACATCTTCAAACAATCTTAGTTCCCGATCCATGGAAACAGATTGAGTCCAGTATTGTCTTTAAAATCAGCTCATTAAAATACAAAACTCAATAATTTTACTTCCGGATTAGTGGAAGAAACTTTGGTCATTTTCCCCAAGTGACTGTTCCAGCGATGGTGAAGACATAACATGGAATTAGTACCGAGTTGAAACGTTGTAATCGACAGATCGCGCCTCGCCAGTGCAGTATGGATGTCAGACCTGATGACTCCATACCTTGATCCAGTGGGATTTGGGTAATGAGAATTCTGCGTGAAGTTGGCGTGAGAATCATTGGCATGGGGATATTTTAATGGATGCGGGGCTGTCAATCCTGAACACCAGTCAATTTTATATCACTCGAATGTGCAAAGACGGAGAAACAGTACAATATTTTGCCCCGCAGCCCCCTCGTCCCCTAGTTCCGTTTCACTTGCATACGAGAGATAACAGTGCTGGACGCAGACCCCATATCGATATCAAAGACGCTCTTTCTTAATACATGTACTTCAACTTCTTACATTCTCAGAATGTGCTTACAAACATCAGACGATCGTGGACGAGGAGATGGCCAGCATGGATATCCTAGATACAGCCGGAATTGTAAGTGCAGTGCTTTTGGTTTTTATGTAATATCCACTGGCATGAGTTGGGAGATAATTTTCTGTTCAGTTTACTTGGGGTTCTTGTAGAAGTATCAAGTTCAGTGTCGTTGGCAAACATACCGACAGAACAAGTTTTGGGCACATCCGCTGGACCAATGACGTATTTTAATAACAACATGGGTCCAAGTATAGATCCCTGTTGTACGCCCATGCAAACTGGTATAGCGGATCAAATAAAATACCAGCAACTGAACCAAAAACAAGTATTAAATGAACCATGTCTGTTCCATTAATCCAGAAAAGGATGTAGCTTGTGACCAAACTCCAGGAATATTTCACGCCTATTGCAAACCAGAAGCATATTGAGGTCGAAAGACCAGAGATCAAGCTACTGGGGACAATAACATCAGGGCCCATTGAACTTTTTTTTTGAGTGGAGGCATCATTGGAAAGCGATGTGTCGGGTACCAAGATTAAAGTCAAGAGCTCGGTCAAGACTGAAACCCGAAAGTTTCTTAGATTTCGTTTTAATGACGTAGCCATATTGCCAATAAGAATCATGTTCTTGTTTTATCGTATGCCTTTCCAATCCCACAGGATTACTCTATTCAACGAGAAGGACAGATACGTTGGGGTGACGGTTTTGTCTTGGTGTATTCCATTAATGACAGAGAAAGTTTCGAGGATATTCAACATATCAAACAACATATTGACGATGTGAAGAAAACGAACGCGCAGTGTGTTCTCGTGGGGAATAAAATTGACTTACACCACGAGCGAAAAGTCTCGACTGAGGAAGGTGAACGATTGGCCGCAGATATGGCATGTGCTTTCTACGAAACTTCGGCTAGCGACGGAAGTGCGGAAATTCTCGAATCTTTTCACGAACTTTACCGAGAGGTGAAACGACGAAAAGCTGTGATGGGTAAATCTCGGAGAAGAAGCTCCGCACAGCAAGTGAAGCAAGTTTTAAACAAAGTTCTTCGAGGAATACAAAGTGGGTCATAGAAGTTAGTCATCTCAAAACACATATTAAACCAGGTGTGTGACAAACGCACCCCGGCTATGTCGTCTGGTTTCACAATCGTCCAGTACTAGAACTTGTGTGTGTAGTCGGTTTTCGACGGTGTATGTGTGCTTTGAAGACATGCCTAAACGAGTGCTTTGACGATGCGAACATAATGTGTTGACAAAAGAGTTTTTCGCAATAAGGTATGTCGCCAAACTAGTGGAAATGTTGTTGCCTAGTGAAATAATTAGATTGAAATTAGTGACCGATCTATTCCGATTGAAAATCGGAGTCCCAATTTTTAATCGGAATAGATTGGTCACTAATTCCAATCTAATTATTTAAGTGAGAGCCCCTTTATTGCCCGCAATATACAAAGGAATGCCAAGAACTCACCTCAGTGTCGAGTAAATTTAATGGAAATGTTCTCGCGAAATGAGATGGTGACTGTACCCGTAAGTGAGTACCCAGTTGAAGATTTTACAACTGGAACTAAAGGTTTTCAACAGGCGTATTGGTCGTGTTCAGTCTAGATTTACTATTTGGTGGAAAGCTGCGAAGAACACTTTTCGCGCTTCGCGCTTGGAAAACGAACAACAGAATGAATCTACTCATGACTGATGATAACGACAGTGCTATAACGTAGCAAATTCTTAATTAGTCGACTCCAAGCATAAACTGAAATATGACGGGAAAACAAAGATGAGTGACTTCGAGATGACAGATAAATTTAACTGATTTCGACTTATCATGTGTCATGAACTGAGAATCTCTACTATTATTTCTGTATAACAGAAATATGTTGTTAATAACGTAACTGTTAGTCATAATACGAAATCAGCTGAATCAGAAAGTAACTGGTATATTAAAGTGCGAATGAACTACGATCAGCAAAAGACGATGATCGTGCAAATTACTACTGATCCGGAGCGTACATGTTTGAAACAAAATGGCATTGCGTGGTATATAGTTAAGAAATTGGAAAGCGAGAATATTTATTAATACTACAGACTCGGAGCTATTAATTTAATGCGCGAGCAATTTAACGCGATTGAATGCATGAGCTTTCGACCCTGTTACAGGGACGTTTATCAAGTGAACACAGAATAATTTAAAATTGTAATATAAAAAGCCGAACATATTGATTAAGTTTGAGTCCAATAGTTCATAGCCTTAGAATATTTACAGATGATTTCATAATAGTTTACCAAGATACATTTCAGTGACAAGAAATGGCATGCCTAGACTGAATCAAAACAACACATGTAACTTTGCACCTCCTATGAAGTTGCCAACTTCTAATAATATGTCTATTTCATTTGGTGTGTATCTATGATTCTCTTAGGCTGAGTGATTGTTTGAGAGCCCATGACCCAATCAGAGATCAGTCGACGTTAATTTGCAAGTTTGCAACTTCATACACAACAAATCTGTTCCATTTCACACTTGCCAGAGCAGCATGGCGTGTTTCTTGTAAACATCATATCAGTCACAAACGGTAAACTATTATGAAATCCCCTGTAAGTCAAGTCCAACCACGATTGCGACTGACAAACATCTTTCCTCAAGTACTTTTTAGTTTCACTGCTTGCTGAATTAGTGTACGAACACAGTAAAAAAAGATTTATTAAATTTTCTAAATAAGAAAAACATTGCATTGACTTTATAACAGGGTAAATCCGTACAGAAGATATTAGCAAGAATATCTGCATGAAAAGGATCGCTTCAAAGAACTATTCTGTTGCTTTTTATTACTTAAGGGTTGCTTATTTTTCCCAAATTAAGCAGGAAATATTTCTTTCTCTCATCTAAGAAAACTTTTCTTGGGTGTCACGCAATATTCTTTTACAAGATTTTTAAAGAAATATATTCTTATATTTTCTTAGTTTGTAACTGTTCAAGAGTAATTTCTTAGCTAAGAAATTATTTTTCTTACGTAAGAAACTATTTCTTGGGCAAGAGTGAAAAACTAAGAAAATATAAGAATGTTTTTCTTTAAAGATCTTGTATAAGAATAATTATCTTACGTGGACCCAAATATTTTCTGCTGAATTTGGACAATTAAGCAAAACTTTATTATTAATAAGCAACAGAAGAGTTCTTTGAACCAATCCTTTTCATGCAAATATTCTTGCTTCAGTACTGATTTACCCTGTTATAAAGTCAATGCAATGTTTTTCTTATTTAAGAAAATCTAAGAAATCTGTTTTTTTACTATGAATTGTTTACCAATGATACCAATAATCTTTATTGGAGAGATAATATTCTGATTTGTCAAAGTATACATGCGGTGTGGAAGTGCTCGTAGTTCTTCGATTCGTCCTATTAACAAAGATAAATAATCGATTCATCAGCAAGAAATGAAATGTACAATTTATGAACAGCCGCGGTTAGCTACTTCGTTTCCATAACAACGAAAAACGAAAATCGTCAGTATGTATGTTCGTAAAAAAAACCTGACTCCAATCGGTGACCGATTTCATTGAACCTCGATTGGCCAAGTGTATCGCGAAAACTGAAGAAGCCCCATTTCATGAATCATTTTAAAATTTCAAGTGCACTTGATGAGATACACTTTAAAACAGAATTTCTAGTGCGAATTTCAAGTCAAGGGTGAGTCCACACTTGAGATTTTCAAGTGCACTTGACCGTTCAAGGGAGAAAATTGCCTCAAGTGAGGTTCATGAAATCTGTCCCAGGGTATTCTGTCATTCTGTCATGTAAGACAGTGCTAATTTACATTACAGAAAATCAGTTCACATTTACACTGACCATATATTGTGCGGACCTGCTCGTCGGTTGTTTTTCTCTGCAGAATCGATTGTCAATCCAAAAATCCACCAGAAAATCGCATCCAAACTGTGTCACCGGAGTAGAATATAAAAGGGGGGTTCGAGGACAGAGAAGCGGGGAAGCCGATGACGTAGGTCCAAAAAAATAATAATGAAATAAATAAATAAATAAAGTAGGTCAATACATAAGGACAGTTCTGAAACAGGAAAGCGGGGAAGCCGATGAAGTAGGTCAAAAAAAAATCGCGGTGGAGCGTGACTAATGAAAACTAATTCGGGAATTTTTACGCGGTAGTCGAGGTCAACCATATACGGAGCAGGATTATCCCGAGGCGTCGGTTGACCAGGTCGTAGTTGAGAGTAGCGATGAAGAAGTAGTAGTAGAAGACGACGACGATGGCGCAATCTCCGGACCTTCCAGCAGTGGGGTGGTTAAATACTTTTCGGAGACCGGTAACTACCACCACCGCTACCACTCCAAATGATCCAACAACGACAACGACTCCACCTCCATCAACAACAATTCGCCCACCATCACAGGCGACGACCCGGCTGACCCAGATGCGACGGCAACTGCAGATGTATGAACCCACGACAGGTAGTAGCGAACCATGTGCAACAACTCGAGCAGGAGAAGGCTGCGCTCCGCCTCCAACTCGACACAGAACTAAAAAAATCAGCGTGCACCATATGAGAGGGGTGGAGGCGGTGTACGCCTTCTTTCCGTGTGGGCATCTCTCCATGTGCGGTGCTTGTCTGCCACGGTTCATCTGTAATGCTGGAGGGTGCCACTGTGAAGAAACAGATGAGCTTCACATCATGATGAGATGCCCTGTGTGCAGGTCACACATCTCCAGCATGGAACGCATCTTCCGCCCATGAGGTTCCAACCATGCGGTTCCTCCATTCCAACGGCCCTTTCAGGGCCAAAAACTCCTCCGAAAATTGTATGGGATCTTTATTGTACATCTATATACGAGAGGAATACGACGCCTCAGTCCGCGAGCCTCTCTACCTGTCTTAGTTCTCGAGATATCGCTATCTGTAATTTATAGAAAATACGACGAAATCGGCAGTCAAAAAAATCGTTTTTTACTCCAAAACGAAATTTGGACGCTTTAGGGGCATAAATGAGGAATTTACGCATTTCATGCCTCATCAACATAGGAATCAATACGACTTCGGTGTATTTACGATATGGTGACCTAATTAGTGGTCTTACTTATGGTGACTTATTGACCTAGTTATGAGATCATGTTGACCTATTTTTTTTATATTTTTTTTGTTGACGACGTAATAGGCTTCCCCGGCTTCCCTGTCCTCGAACCCCCCTTTTTACATTCTATTCACCGGATTCTCTTATGCTATCTGCTGACATCATTTGACCCGATTGTTACGGCATTATGTCGTTTTCGCGCATGATATATTATCATGTTACCCTCTTCTAGTAGTAAGACGTGCATGCCGAATGGTCGTATGGTGGTGTATGTTCTCTTTTAATATCAGAGAGTGAATCAACGCATAATCCAGATAACGGTACCCCAAAATAACATAAATTTTTTCTCCTCTCTCCAGTTTTCGATTTCTATTCTGATACATAATTAGTAGTTGTACATGTAGTATGCGATATTATATTTTGATGTGCTTCAATACAAAATGACAAAATTGTATATAATTCGAAAATTTCTTATAATATTATTAATTTGGTAGGATGCGTGTTGGCAATAAACGGCTTGAATGTAAAACATTCCAAGCAGTGGTTTATGACGATGTATATCAGTCTTTATTTCATTCGTAGTGTCGTTAACGTTCAATTTCTTTCTGGTACAAACACATAAACCAGTCTTCATCACATCGAAAGATGAAATTTCGACATATCAAGATGTAAAATCAGTGTCTGAACTAACCACTCACATACTGCTACCATCACATGATATATTTTGAGTTTTAATGGAAGTTCATGTTCTCTCCACTCTATTCTGAGAAAAGTTTCAGGCAGGTTTACATTCAATCGGACTCGTTATCAAGCTCAACATCGCAAACATATTCATCTCTCCACATCATGATAAAGGTATAGATTGGGATTGAACGGGTGATGACCTCGATGGTTATGGGCAATCCACTCAACACAGTTCTGATATAGAAAAAGGCCACCCTAGCATATATGATCATAGTTTTGTGCAATGTCTCGCAACACATCTATATAACGATACGTGCATATAAGTAAAGTTTATGTACAGAAATTTGGTATGGTTATACTCTTTCCGCGTAATTAGTTTTCTTCTCATTTGTGTGCGGCAACATTTAATGCCCCTTTTCTCTAAATATGATTTCGCCGATCGATTATTGTATTCATCGCGTTTATCGAATTGCAGATCGTGGTTGTGTCCTTTATTGAAAATCGTCCAAACCTTCGATAATAAATTCTTGGGATTTAGGTTGTAGGGAACAATGCATAAGTATCTAGAAAATATATCATAAAGTTGATTCCGTCATTATTTTTAGCCGCATTGGAATGATCAGCGAGAGCTGTATATATTAAATTATCGATACTCGTAGCCACAACTGTGTTTCTATTGTAGCTATGCGTGAACATGTTGTGCAGATTACGCATCTTCATCGCTTATCGACTGAATCAGCTGAGACAAAGGTGCGCTATATCTGCGGTTCTGTATTATAGTGTGTAATGGAAGCATTTTTGGTATGAAAATAATTAATACATGTAGATCAGTATGATTTTCAGCCTGTTCACGTCCATGGTTATTGATTGAAATGACGTGAAAATACCACGACGTTTTAAATCGTGACGAATGTTCATCCACGTTGATCCACAGTGTATACAATATAACGGCATGTGGTTGTGGGTTGATAAATGATGGAACGGACACTGAATATGCCTATGTAGCCATATTTAGTCCTTCCAATAGTTTTTTCCCAGAATTCTTAAATTGCAGTCGTAGAAAAGTATGCATTAATGTGTATATATTGTACACATGAGTGCATGATAATGTTTGCCACTGTTACTGTGAACAAAAATTACTCAGTTTGTGTACTTTTTGTGCACACTATTTTTTTGCAGGTGTTATAAATTCATTGGAAACGGTTTCAAGGTGAACAGACAACCTGCATCGACTGTATCATCATCACGCAGGACTTCCCACTATAGATCTGTAATATTGCTGGCCCACTCTCGTCCCATATTACTACCAGGATATCAAATTCGCGCGTGTTCTTTCTCCATCAGTTTTCATACGATATCATCCAGGAGTTCAGTTCAAACTTTTCATGGCAGAACTACTGATAATAGATTACCACGTATCTTTACCACTCAAGCAATAAAAAGTCTATTCGAGTCACTCTTCGTTGATATGCACACAATGAAACTTTTATACACGTTGCACACACTTACACAATGTTGTATTTTATTTAGCCGTAATGGTATGCATTAGGGATGGAACGCTTCTCATTGAAAAAGATGACTTCGGTTAAATCATACCGACATTTAGAGAATAGTGTGTTTCAACCAGTGAGGCAACCTCCCCACAGCGCATGCTTCGTTTCACAGGTTCACTCCACTTATTGTGATGACAGATCAGCTCAAACAAATAACTGATAATAATGGATGAGCATCGATGGCGTTTGATGGAATAACGCCTTGACTTGGGGTAAGCATGGTAATTTCAAGAATACCCAGAGGAACTAAACTGTAATGCCAGTTAATACTGTAATTGTCGACCTCTGATGACTAAAAAGCAACCAGATGACTCCACAGGAAAGCATCCCTCGGTACCTCACTTTCAGAACCGAGAATACTGTGGATTCTCGGACGTAGCCTCAGTATCTCAGCCGCACTTTTATTGCAGCTGTTCATGTAGAGATTATGAAGTATCCACACGACCCCAAGCATCGCTTTAAGCGGAATTAGATACGCTAGCTCGGGAGCTGTGATGACTGATCAGCTCAAACTCATCTGATGTTAATGGATGAGCATCGAGAACGTGTGATGGGATAACGCCTCGACATGGGGTAAACATGGTAATTGCAAGAATACCCAGAAAAAGGAATCTGTAATGCCCGACGTCGTACGGCTTAATTTCCCACCAAAACAATAAACATACATATATTTGTCGAATGACATGTAGAGATGGCGGGCCTCGGGGACTAACAGTTCACCAGCAGAATCCTACCATAAACAGGTAATAAATTGAAGCGATATGCAAGAGGTGTGAAAAGTTCACGACGTCTGGCGACTAAAAAGTAACCAGATGACTCTAAACGAAACCTTCCCTCGGTACCTCACATTCAGACCTGAGAATACGGTGGACTCTCGGAGGTAGCCTTAGTATCTCAGCCGCGCTTTTATTGCAGCTTTTCACTTGAAGAATATAAAGTATCCACGCGGCCCCTAGCACCGGCTTAAGCGGAATTAGATACGCTAGATCGGGGGCTGTGATGACAGATCAGCTCAAATCAATAACTCATCTGATGTTAATGGATGAAAATCGGTGAAGTCTGATGGAACAACGCCTCAACATGAGGTAAACATGGTAATTGCAAGAGTACCCAGAAAAACTAACCTGTAATGCTCGACGTCGTACGGATTAATTTCCCACCAAAACAATAAACATACATATATTTGTCGAATGACATGCAGAGTGGGCGGGCCTCGTGGACTAACAGTTCACCAGCTTAATCCCACCATATACAGGTAATAAAATGGAGCTATATGCAACTGTGATGACAGATCAGCTCAAGTAAATAACTCGTCTGATGTTAATAGATGAACAGCGAGGACGTCCGATGGAATAACCATCAACATGGGGCAAACTTCCTAATTGCAAGAATACCAAGAAAAACTAACCTGTAATGCCCGACGTCGTACGGCTTAAATTTCCGCCCAAAACAATAGACCTAGATATATCTGTCGAATGACATGCGGGCCTCGGAGACTAGCAATCCACCAGCAGAATCCTTCCATTTACAGGTAATAAATTGGAGCGATATGTAAGAGGTGGGAAAGATTGACGACGTCTGGCGACTAAAAAGACTCCATAGGAAAGTTTCCCTCAGAACCTCACATTCACACCCGAGAATACTGTGGATCCTCGGATGTAGCCTTATAGTATCTCAGCCGTGCTTTTATTGCAGCTGTTAGTTTGGACATTATGAAGTATCCACACGGCTCCTAGCGCCGGGCTTAAGCGTAATTAGATACGCTAGCTCGGGAGCTGTGATGACAGATCAGCTAGTAGTAGTGTAAACCCCGGAGCCCAAAACTTTCACCCGGATGTAAAAATGACGTCACTTCCGGTTGGGGTGAATGAGGCGTGACCTTTGGACATGTGTAGACTTGTTTGTCTGGGGTTTTTCCCATGCCGCCATTGTGTCCCAAAATGGCGTGTACAACATGGCGGCATGCCGCCATTGTGTCCCAAAATGGCGGGGTCGAGTGAGGTATCCAAGTGAAGCATTCGTGAAGGGGCATCTGATGGGCTGGGTGTGGGGTTGAAATATCGGCATTCTGCGCATGCGCGGTGGCCAAAGGATATGAAAATAGACGTTTTGGGAGCTAGGGGAGTCCCTAATGGTCCAATGGGGTCGAGTGAGGTATCAAAGTGAAGCCTATGTGAAGGGGCATCCAGTCATGGGTGGGTGCATGTAAAATTTTTCCTGAAAAAGAACAAAAAAAACGGAACACGGACTTTATCGAAAAATCCGGGAAAATGCCTATATGGGGTATGGGGGGTATATAGGTCGCCGGGTTTAACGGGGCTTGCCTATCAATAGAGTTATCTCCCCCTAGTTCCAGGGTGGGTGTATGTAAAAATTTTCCTGAAAAAATACGGAACACGGACTTTATCCTAAATTACGGGAAAATGCCTATATGGAGTATGGGGGGTATAGGACCATCCTGGGAAACCTACTTCTCGACATTTGCGGTATAGGTTGTGGGGTCTCGTTTTCTTAGTCTCGTCAAGACAAACATGATAGGAAGTGTCGCGGAGCGAATCGTTGAAATTTTTGGAAAAAGTTCAGGGAGACCCATATAGTCCCATACTGGGGGTATAGAGAACAACAACAACAAGAAGTTATTTTCATATAGTTTATTTTCCCCAATGTTACATCATACCAACGCTGGGGGAGCCGCGTTGGGTATGTTTACAACTCAAAAAGACTCTTGTCCAATCAGAGGCCACCATTTGCATTTGTCATATTCGTTCCTGTCCGTTAGATGTATTCCTGTCCAATCAGAAGTCGCCATTTCAAAATGTTCCATCTTTGCTCGGTGTGACCTAAGCGTCGTCGGGCAGGCCTGGATACTCTTCGGGCAGCATGTCCTGAAACAGTTGTTTGCGCATTCTGATCGCATTTTCCAGAGCCTCGGTGGGTGGTAGCCCCATAGCCTCTTCCAAGTGACGCTTGGTCTTCATGATGGACCTGTGCGTGGGGTCGCCTTTCATTTCAAGCGGTAGTAAGGTATACTGTTCATAGATCGCCATGTCTGTTTTCCTGATGCGAGGGCGCATTTGGGTGTATGCCTGTTGTAAATTATCCACTCCGGCGTCCTCGATCGCTGCAGCGTAAGTATTGATAGCTGCTGTCACAATACGATCCCAGAAGGTAGGTTCTGCCTCACTTTCCACGGATGTAGGCTGACTATCTGAGGTCAAGCTCTCTGTATCACTAGATGGACTCTCAGCAATCTCTGTTTCGGTATGAGTCGATATACTCTCAGCAGTCTCTGTATCAGCATCCGCCTCAACGGACTCCTCAGAGTCTTCAATCCCATGTATATTTTTCTGGTGTCGCATCATATCGTAATGCCTGGTGAACGTGCGTTCGCACTCAGAGCAAGTATATGCCATGTTCACGGTTGAACGTGGACTGTGCGTGTTTTTGGAAATACGCTTGCTTTTATAGACAGTAACGCCCATCAACGCCCGTTGTTACGCTTTAACGCCCATCTCAACGCCATAACGTCCGTCTCAACGCCCGTCTCCATACATGTCTCAACGCGTTATGCAATGTCCATCATCACTGGACGTTGATGTTGGAGGTTGAAGAAGATAATTTCCCGTCTCCAGCTGGGTCTCCATAAAGGTTTGAAATGCCTCATGCAGGGTCAGCAGATGCTGGGCACGGGTAGTTGTGTTGGTATCCTCGTTGGGTATTATCTGTTTCTTATGCAGCAGAAGACATACGCGTGTCACCCATTGGATGTCATCTATGAGCGTGGTAAGATGTGAAGGCATACGTTGGTGCTGAACGGTGACTCCACCTTGCGCTGTATCAATAATAGCATCGACATTGGCTTGACGTAAGGCTTCGGCTAGAATATCCTCGTTGTCGAGTTCAAACAAGTTGGACTCTGCAGTGCTCATGGTGAAATGAGGGGACTGGTGCCGTGTGGTCTATTTATAGTGAGACGCTTTTGGTCTTAATGATGCGTTCGAACAAATGTTTCT
This sequence comes from Hanleya hanleyi, assembly GCA_036873755.1. Taxonomy (NCBI): domain Eukaryota; kingdom Metazoa; phylum Mollusca; class Polyplacophora; order Lepidopleurida; family Hanleyidae; genus Hanleya; species Hanleya hanleyi. The sequence continues at coordinate 14,258 of JAVTVY010005757.1, forward strand.
TTAGTGCTATTGCTCTGACATACGTCGCTTTCCAGTTCATGCCCGAGGTTTTCAACATCGACGCTGTTCTTTCAATTTCCATATGGACTGGGTCCTTATCCAACAATTTCATATGGGTCACGAGGTCGACATACCGCTGACGTAAAGCCTGTCGTAGTCTGGGTGCCAATCTGTTATGGGCTAAAATTGCGGCTTCCTCTTTCGAATACCCTTTGCGTTGAAACTTGTTTCCTGTGGCCTCCAACATCTCGCCCAGCTCGGCGTCCATACTTCCTTTGAACAAATCCTTCCATAGCCCCGAGTTCACATTATGTTCTTCAACCTCGGGTTGGTCCTTCACGGTTGGGTGATATTCCGGGACTGATGGTATGAAGGGGACACGCTGTATGGGGGTGGGTTGCTGCTGCTGCCCTACCAGATGTGGACTCGGGGGATAGTGTAGGGGCTGTGGTGATGCCTCGCCGGGTAACAGGTGGGTCGTCAGCCGACGATCTTCCGGGGTATGGGCTTTTAAATCTACGAACAGGTAGCCGTACGGACGACTTGTCGCTCCTTGAAACGCCTGCATGAAATGGTCGATGTTCTGAGGATAAATTCGACTACCAAACACACGGGTTTGAGCTCTGTCGATGGGGTTGGAGAACAACACAAAGTATTGGCAGTTCAAGGCAATATCTCTGGACGCCTTCCCTTGAGGAAAGAGATTCTGAGTCAAATAGATGACGGACAGATTGCGATGATGGGACTCTTTGGTGAATAGGTCGGCGATTTTCGAATTGTCCTTGGCCGCACTCATCAGATCATCGAGTACTACCACGTTGGTCTGCTCGGAATCGAAGTAATAGGGTTCGTCTATGTCGTGAGGAATTCCTGGGACAAAGCTCACATTCTGTAATCGCGTAGTTTCGTAGGCGAGCTGCCACTGGCTATAACGCCAAACAACACGTGTCGGAGCTGGGGTTGCCACACCTTCCTCTAGAAACTTCATCACCCAGGACGTCTTTCCACACCCCGTAGGGTTGCTCACCGTCATCGTATAGGGATGTCCTACGCCACTTGGTGGACCTATAGCGGGACTTGGTGGTATCTCTTGTCTATGCGTTAGACGCATATGTCTGAGCCTATTGTCGCGACGAGAGAGTGTCTTTTGACAGAACGGACATGTACTCGACATGGTACCCGGTCAAAGGATGGATACAGACTGAGGCTAATGGTGTACAAACGACCTTATATGACCACTCACTCACTCACTCACTCACTCAACGTCGTTAGTGCGTCCATGCGTTAAGACGGGCGTTGGGGACGCCTCACAGGCGTTTTGCACGCCTCTCTCAATCACTCACTCACTCACTCACTCACTCACTCACTCACTCACTCACTCACTCACTCACTCACTTACTCACTCACTCATTCACTGCGGGGGGACCTCTTCGGTATTCTCCGGGTATAGTCCGCCATTTTGTCTAGAAGACAAGTCTGGACATGTCCAAAGGTCACGCCCTGGTGATGACGCGCACCTCCGGAGAACCCGCGCGCGCGCGCTGCGGCCGGGGAACACCCCGGATGCCAACATGGCGGATTAGCCGCCATTAGCCGCCATGTTCCAACATGGCGGATTAGCCACCATTAGCCGCCATGTTCCAACATGGCGGATTAGCCGCCATTGTGGGGAAAAACCCCAGTACATGACAAACACAGACAAGTCTAGACATGTCCAAAGGTCACGCCTCATTCACCCCAACCAGAAGTGACGTCATATGCAAATTTCTGAGGTCAAAGGTCAAGTCCATTTCAGTAGAACCTACATTGGGTAGTGCACCGGTTGACCTTTGACCAACCTTGCACCCCTTCCGATTAAAAGTGGTTTGGCCGAGGTCAAAGGTCAATGAGGCTCGACAAAACGTCTATTTCCATACCCTTTGGCCACCGCGCATGCGCAGAATGCCGATATTTCAACCCCACACCCAGCCCATCAGATGCCCCTTCACGAATGCTTCACTTTGATACCTCACACGACCCATTCGAACCGTGAATAGCCCATCTCTAACCCAAACACACCCAAAAATGTCTGCTTTCTCTACTAAGGCCAGGCTGCGCATGCGCAGAATATTGACAACGTACGAACCATTAGTGTAGTCAAGTGCTCCTGCAGGAGAGCTTCAAAATAAGACCTCACTGGACCCCATCGGACCATTAGTGGCCCACCTAGACTCCAAAACGTCCACCCCGTATGGACCCATACACCCATAGCCATGCAGTATAGGCCTATGGGCCTACCCAGGCCTCGGTGACTTTTTTCAAAAATTTCACCGATTCGCTCCGGGACACTTCCTATCATGTTTGTCTTGACGAGACTAAGAAAACAAATCCAAACAACCATACCGCAAATGTATAGAAGTAGGTTTCCCAGTGGGACAAACATTGGTCCTATACCCCCAGTATGGGACTATATGGGTCTCCCTGAACTTTTTCCAAAAATTTCAACGATTCGCTCCGCGACACTTCCTATCATGTTTGTCTTGACGAGACTAAGAAAACGAGACCCCACAACCATACCGCAAATGTCTAGAAGTAGGTTTCCCAGGATGGTCCTATACCCCCATACTCCATATAGGCATTTTCCCGTAATTTAGGATAAAGTCCGTGTTCCGTATTTTTTCAGGAAAATTTTTACATACACCCACCCTGGAACTAGGGGGAGATAACTCTATTGATAGGCAAGCCCCGTTAAGCCCGGCGACCTATATACCCCCATACCCCATATAGGCATTTTCCCGGATTTTTCGATAAAGTCCGTGTTCCGTTTTTTTGTTCTTTTTCAGGAAAAATTTTACATGCACCCACCCATGACTGGATGCCCCTTCACATAGGCTTCACTTTGATACCTCAATCGACCCCATTGGACCATTAGGGACTCCCCTAGCTCCCAAAACGTCTATTTTCATACCCTTTGGCCACCGCGCATGCGCAGAATGCCGATATTTCAACCCCACAGCCAGCCCATCAGATGCCCCTTCACGAATGCTTCACTTGGATACCTCACTCGACCCCATCGGACCATTAGAGACTCCCCTAGATCCCAAAACGGCTATTTTCATTTTGGGACACAATGGCGGCATGGGAAAAACCCCAGACAAACAAGTCTACACATGTCCAAAGGTCACAACAATGGCGGCATGCCACCATGTTGTACACGCCATTTTGGGACACAATGGCGGCATGCCGCCATGTTGTACACGCCATTTTGGGACACAATGGCGGCATGCCGCCATGTTGTACACGCCATTTTGGGACACAATGGCGGCATGGGAAAAACCCCAGACAAACAAGTCTACACATGTCCAAAGGTCACGCCTCATTCACCCCAACCGGAAGTGACGTCATTTTTACATCCGGGTGAAAGTTTTGGGCTCCGGGGTTTACACTACTACTTCAGCTCCACAAATAACCCATCTTATGTTATTGGATGAGCATCGAGGACGTCTGATGGAATAACGCCTCAACATGGAGTAAACATGGTAACTGCAAGAATACCCAGAAAAACTAACCTGTATACATAATACCCGACGTTGTACGGCTTAAATTTCCCACAAAAACAAAAATCTACATATATTTGTCGAATGACATGTACAGAGGGCGGGCCTCGGGCACTAACAGTCCACCAGCAGAATCCTACCACATACAGGTAATACATTGGAGCGATATGCTCTGAGTACTATTATAATAGCAATGCTAACGACCATCACCCATGCCAGAGCGACAACTCAAGGGCCAACCTCTAGTTTCTAGATATAAGTGCCAGCTAGACATGATACATACTGACGTTTCTGGACTTCTGAGTTTTCGTTTTCAAATATTAAGCCAACGGAATATTGGAATCCAGTTTCAGGCGTCCGAAAACTCCTATTTTCCCCCAGCACGCAAGGAAATTTCTCGGGCACCGGTGTCAAAATAGCCAGAAACTGGTGTTCAAATCTGGGCTGGGCTAAATCGAGTGATTAATACTCCCTATGCACGCGATCTGACATTCACCATTAATGGGTGACAGCGTAGCTTTGAAACACATTTCTTTGTGACAAAACTGAGAACACAATAATCTCTTTAAAGTGAACTCCGACATTTCATAGTTAGGTGCGCGATGGCTAAGTTCGGAATAAGTATAGTAAGTTTACGATAGAAGAGGGTAGGTAAATTTTCCAACCCAGGACCGAACATGCCGTTTCTGTCATGATCTGTTAAAGGGTGAAATGTATGTTTATTAGAATGCAATCCTAAATATAATCATAAATCCCTGATGTTGATTAGGGCCAATTTTGATATGTTATGCATTCTCAATAAAGGAGATGGTACGATAAGGCGGCATTTTGACCTATACGTGGTGCGGTTGAAATCGAAAAAAAAAAATAAGTTGTCCTAAAAATATATGTACACAATATGTGAAAGTTCTCGCTCGATTGTGTTATGATTATGGTTATGACATGAAATTGAAATCCGCAGCAAGTGCCATTTCGTGAAAAAAAGGGTCTAAATCGAGTCATATGAACATACATTCAGACACGAAGGACCCTTGGACCAAAACGCCATGACCTGGTGATGTGCGGTGGTATTAAAATCTATTTGGTCCAAGAGGTCCTTCGTGTCTAAATGTGTGTTTAAATGACTCGATTTAGACCTGTTTTTTTTTCAAGAAATATCACATTCTGTGGATTTCAATTTCACGTCATAACTATAATTATAACGCAGTCGAGCTAGAACTTTCACATATTGTGTACATATATTTTTAGGACAACTTATTTTTTTTTTCGATTTCAACCGCACCACGTATAGGTCAAAATGCCGCCTTATCGTACCATCTCCTTTATTGAGAATGCATAACATATCAAAATTGACCCTAATCAACATCACGGATTTATGATTATATTTAGGATTGCATTCTAATAAACATACATTTCACCCTTTAACAGATCATGACAGAAACGGCATGTTCGGTCCTGGGTTGGAAAATTTACCTACCCTCTTCTATCGTAAACTTACTATACTTATTCCGAACTTAGCCATCGCGCACCTAACTATGAAATGTCGGAGTTCACTTTAAAGAGATTATTGTGTTCTCAGTTTTGCACAAAGAAATGTGTTTCAAAGCTACGCTGTCACCCATTAATGGCGAATGTCAGATCGCGTGCATAGGGAGTATTAATCACTCGATTTAGCCCAGCCCAGATTTGAACACCAGTTTCTGGCTATTTTGACACCGGTGCCCGAGAAATTTCCTTGCGTGCTGGGGAAAAATAGGAGTTTTCGGACGCCTGAAACTGGATTCCAATATTCTGTTGGCTTAATATTTGAAAACGAAAACTCAGAAGTCCAGAAACGTCAGTATGTATCATGTCTAGCTGGCACTTATATCTAGAAACTAGAGGTTGGCCCTTGAGTTGTCGCTCTGGCATGGGTGATGGTCGTTAGCATTGCTATTATAATAGTACTCAGAGCATATCGCTCCAATGTATTACCTGTATGTGGTAGGATTCTGCTGGTGGACTGTTAGTGCCCGAGGCCCGCCCTCTGTACATGTCATTCGACAAATATATGTAGATTTTTGTTTTTGTGGGAAATTTAAGCCGTACAACGTCGGGTCTTATGTATACAGGGCACCGGTGTCAAAATAGCTAGAAACTGGTGTTCAAATCTGGGCTGGGCTAAATCGAGTGATTAATACTCCCTATGCACGCGATCTGACATTCACCATTAATGGGCGACAGCGTAGCTTTGAAACACATTTCTTTGTGACAAAACTGAGAACACAATAATCTCTTTAAAGTGAACTCCGACATTTCATATTTAGGTGCGCGATGGCTAAGTTCGGAATAAGTATAGTAAGTTTACGATAGAAGAGGGTAGGTAAATTTTCCAACCCAGGACCGAACATGCCGTTTCTGTCATGATCTGTTAAAGGGTGAAATGTATGTTTATTAGAATGCAATCCTAAATATAATCATAAATCCGTGATATGATATGCATTCTCAATAAAGGAGATGGTACGATAAGGTGGCATTTTGACCTATACGTGGTGCGGTTGAAATCGAAAAAAAAAAATAAGTTGTCCTAAAAATATATGTACACAATATGTGAAAGTTCTCGCTCGATTGTGTTATGATTATGGTTATGACATGAAATTGAAATCCGCAGCAAGTGCCATTTCGTGAAAAAAAGGGTCTAAATCGAGTCATATGAACATACATTCAGACACGAATGACCCTTGGACCAAAACGCCATGACCTGGTGATGTGCGGTAGTATTAAAATCTATTTGGTCCAAGAGGTCCTTCGTGTCTAAATGTGTGTTTAAATGACTCGATTTAGACCTGTTTTTTTTTCAAGAAATATCACATGCTGTGGATTTCAATTTCACGTCATAACTATAATTATAACGCAGTCGAGCTAGAACTTTCACATACTGTGTACATGTATTTTCTCTTGCCGTTACATTAAAAAAAATTATTTTTAAGACTTTCATTATTTGGAGTGCAACCGAACCACGTATTTTAGGCCAAAATTCGCCGTATCGCACCATCTGCTTTATCTGGTTAAGGAGCTCTGAGAATGGAAGCCTTTGCTTGTCCACCAGTCATTGTATATATACTATTCTCAATGATAGTGAGAAGTGGGTTGAAAGGGTTTTTTTAAATTCAATTTGAGATTTTTCAAGATCGTACAGTTCATGGGACAAAACTCACGCGTCGGACTCCCGGACTAGAGTTTCCACGTCCTCACAACTCAAGGGGGATAACTCCGAGATTAAGTTGGGTCTCCCCGATAGACATAGAACTGTTAAATCATGATAGGAGGGTCCAATACTATAGGCATCCTCCCAAAGTTAGACCAGTCTGGGGTATATTTCTTCTCCACGGACTTGTTCAGTCTGGGGTGGACTGTATACAGTGTGTTATGTTCTGTATTGTAATGTTTTGGGGTGTCCATGGGTGGAAAAATTATCAAAATCACTTAAGCATGGGTGAGAGTACAGCTTTGTACAGGGGAATAAATTAAGTGCATGTGATTGTTTTCTCCTAGAGGGCGCTATGATTAGCAATACCAATATCGTATCTCAGTGAAATTCCAGTTGGGGCTTGGGAAAGTAATCTAGGGTTAAAACATAGTTTTCTGGATGCCTACGTGAATCGGTCCTCACCAAACGAAAAGTTTTATCAGGTTTATTTATTGTAATTTAGAATTATTTTGGAAAATGAAATAGTGTGTCGTCATAAAAATAGTACTTCTTCGGTGCAATTAAATGACTATGTTGCGTAATAAAGAAATAGATAATTGGAGACGGGTAAATTAGCCATTACTTTTATTCTCTTCAGATAGTGGCAGAAAGCTAAATCCTTGGCGTCGAAATGCGCACTTGTATTCTGTAGCTATTTCTTCAGGGAATTTACAAGTTTAAAAACGTATTTTTTATTATAAACAGATCAAAAATGTGTTTTTTCCAAAATCAATGCGGTTTAATTCAGATAGAACCTCGAAAATAAACTCGGTCTAAGAGCGATGATGTCCCAAATCGGAACCGATTGGTGAACTATCAGTTGTTTTCAGCTGGATTTAAGACTACACCACTTAAGGGAGTAGAGGACGTTCATTTTCCTGCTCTTATGGGTCTACAACATGGTGATCTGTAAAGTTTCTCAAAACAAGATGAATTTCCTAACGGAAGTACCCAGACATCTCAAAATGGGGTATAAATCAACAAAAGACACAACAGAATCATTTATGTGTTTTACTGGTGGTTCGATAGTTTGCATTTTAGACTTAACAGTTGGAAGGTTGTGTTTATTATTAATATAGCAAAAGGGGAAAATTTGACATTGGCAAGTTTGATTTATTGAGCATCAAGCAAGAAGGGGGGGGGGGATAAAACATAAGATGTCCTAAAAATGATTGTTTTTTTAATGTAATTTGTTATTATTTCGATTGCAACCGCACCACGTAGGCCCCAAAGGCCAAAATGTCGCCGTATCGCACCATCTCCTTTACCTGGTTATGGAGCTCTGGGAATGAAAGCCTTTGCTTGCCCACCAGTCATTGTATATATATACTATTCTCAATTATAGTGGGAAGTGGGTTGAAAGTTTTTTCTTTTTTATTTGAATTTGAGATTTTTTAAGATCGTACAGTTCATGGAACATAACTCACACACCGTCAGAATCCCGGACTGGAGTTTCCACGTCCTCACAACTCAAGGGGGATAACTCCGAGGTTAAGTTGGGTCTCCCCGATAGACTGTAGAACTGTTAAATCATGATAGGAGGATCCAATACTATAGGCAGTCTCCCAAAGTTAGACCAGTCTGGGGTATATTTCTTCCCCATATTTCATTGTTCATCTTCTATTACATTTCATGTACAAGGTGAGACTCACGGACTTGTTCAGTCTGGGGTGGACTGTATACAGTGTGTTATGTTCTGTATTGTAATGTTTTGGGGTGTCCATGGGTGGAAAAATTATCAAAATCACTTAAGCATGGGTGAGAGTACAGCTTTGTACAGGGGAATAAATTAAGTGCATGTGATTGTTTTCTCCTAGAGGGCGCTATGATTAGCAATACCAATATCGTATCTCAGTGAAATTCCAGTTGGGGCTTGGGAAAGTAATCTAGGGTTAAAACATAGTTTTCTGGATGCCTACGTGAATCGGTCCTCACCAAACGAAAAGTTTTATCAGGTTTATTTATTGTAATTTAGAATTATTTTGGAAAATGAAATAGTGTGTCGTCATAAAAATAGTACTTCTTCGGTGCAATTAAATGACTATGTTGCGTAATAAAGAAATAGATAATTGGAGACGGGTAAATTAGCCATTACTTTTATTCTCTTCAGATAGTGGCAGAAAGCTAAATCCTTGGCGTCGAAATGCGCACTTGTATTCTGTAGCTATTTCTTCAGGGAATTTACAAGTTTAAAAACGTATTTTTTATTATAAACAGATCAAAAATGTGTTTTTTCCAAAATCAATGCGGTTTAATTCAGATAGAACCTTGAAAATAAACTCGGTCTAAGAGCGATGATGTCCCAAATCGGAACCGATTGGTGAACTATCAGTTGTTTTCAGCTGGATTTAAGACTACACCACTTAAGGGAGTAGAGGACGTTCATTTTCCTGCTCTTATGGGTCTACAACATGGTGATCTGTAAAGTTTCTCAAAACAAGATGAATTTCCAAACGGAAGTACCCAGACATCTCAAAATGGGATATAAATCAACAAAAGACACAACAGAATCATTTATGTGTTTTACTGGTGGTTCGATAGTTTGCATTTTAGACTTAACAGTTGGAAGGTTGTGTTTATTATTAATATAGCAAAAGGGGAAAATTTGACATTGGGAAGTTTGATTTATTGAGCATCAAGCAAGAAAAGGGGGGGGGGGGATAAAACATAAGATGTCCTAAAAATGATTGTTTTTTTAATGTAACTTGTTATTTTTTAGTGCTTGTTATTATTTCGATTGCAACCGCACCACGTAGGCCCCATAGGCCAAAATGTCGCCGTATCGCACCATCTCCTTTACCTGGTTATGGAGCTCTGGGAATGAAAGCCTTTGCTTGCCCACCAGTCATTGTATATATATACTATTCTCAATTATAGTGGGAAGTGGGTTGAAAGTTTTTCCTTTTTTATTTGAATTTGAGATTTTTTAAGATCGTACAGTTCATGGAACATAACTCACACACCGTCAGAATCCCGGACTAGAGTTTCCACGTCCTCACAACTCAAGGGGGATAACTCCGAGGTTAAGTTGGGTCTCCCCGATAGACTGTAGAACTCTGTTAAATCATGATAGGAGGATCCAATACTATAGGCAGTCTCCCAAAGTTAGACCAGTCTGGGGTATATTTCTTCCCCATATTTCATTGTTCATCTTCTATTACATTTCATGTACAAGGCGGGGCTCACGGACCTGCTCAGTCTGGGTTCGGATGGACTGTATACAGTGTGTTATGTTCTGTATTGTAATGTTTTGGGGTGTCTGTGGGTGGGAAATTATCGAAATCACTTAATCATGGGAGAGAGTACAGCTTTGTACAGGGAATAAATTAAGTGCATGTGATTGTTTTCTCCTAGAGGGCGCTATGATTAGTAATACCAAGATGGTATCTCAGGGAAATACCAGTTGAGGCTTGGGAAAGTAATCTATAGGATTAAAATATAGTTTACTGGATGCCTATACGTGAAAATTTTTATCAGGTTTATTTATTGTAATTTGGAATTATTTTGGAAAATGAAATAGTGTGTCGTCATAAAAATAGTACTTCTTCGGTGCAATTAAATGACTATGTTGCCTAATAAAGAAAAAGATAATTGGAGACGGGTAACTTAACCATTACTTTTATTCTCTTCAGATAGTGGCAGAAATGTAACTCCCGTCAAGCTAAATCATTGACGTCGAAATGCGCACTTGTATTCTATAGGTATATTTCAGGGAATTTACAAGTTTAAAAACGTATTTTTTGTTATAAACAGATCAAAAATGTGTTTTTCCAAAATCAATGCGGTTTAATACAGATAGAACCTCCAAAATAAACTCAGTCTAAGAGCGATGATGTCCCAAATCGGAACCGATTGGTGAACTATCAGTTGTTTTCAGCGGTATTTAAGACTGATATAGAGCCAAAACAAGACGAATTTCCTAACGAAAGTACCCAGACATCTCAAAATGGGATATAAATCAACAAAAGACACAAAAGAACCATTCATGTGTTTTACTGGTGGTTCGATTGTGTGATAGGACTGACCAAAAAGTTTGCATTTTAGATTTAACAGTTGGAAGGTGCAAAATGCTCCCGAGGTTAAAAATTAAGCCTCTGATATGCTCCAAAATTCACTCTTAGTCAATTTCAACAAAAGGGAAACTGTAAATGGCTAATAAATGAATCTCCAATCATATTCCCCACCCCCGCCCTCTCCTGGAAATAGGACTGGAAAGGCTCAGTTTATCTGTTATACTGCTAATATTTTCTAAGAAAGTATGGTGTCCCCCTGTCTTTATTACATACTTTCAACAAGAACTATATGTGTTTATTATTAATATAGCAAAAGGGGAAAATTTGACTTTGGGAAGTTTGAGTATTGAGCATCAAGCAAGAAAAAAATCAAAATTTCCTATGTATTCAGTGTTGTGGCTTTTAAGTGGTATACATGCATTTGGCTGCCATGTTTTTTTAACGAGTATGGTGACCCCTCATTTTTTCTTCATGGATCATCTTCTCTTAACCTAATGAAAAAACCCCTGAAATTTAAAAAAACATTCAACCTCTAGAAAGGAACGTCATCTAGAGCTACTGCCTTAAAATTCGAATTTTATGACGAGTGCACTTATCACTTCTGCAATTTCCTTAAAATGTTTTCAAGATTGTGACATTTTCATAATTGTGATATTTTCATATTCTTTTATAAAGTCACAGTTTGAAACAGAAAACTGCGATAACAAGAACACGACTTGGCCGTGCTATTTAGGCCAGATACAGGCTTATTATTCTTCATATGACCTTCCCGGGTAAATCGAAGCTCGACGCGGAATTCGCGTTGCTACCCGGTCGAGTTTGACGCCGAATGACAGATTACTGTTACAATTATCAGAAAGAAACTTAGCAAAATCCAATCATGTGATATTCAAAGTAATGTTTTATTGTATCCTCACATAAATTGTTACGATATTTTATATTAAAACACAACTTTTTCTAACTGCAAATTTAGTCACATTACCGTACCGGTGATTTCACAAGCCAAATTGTACATACTATATTGTAGATATCTTCATGATATTATAGAGTTATATTTGGATACATATCAGCTCAATTATACGTGAAAATGAATAGAATCTGACCAAAACAAAGCGAGATATTGTCAATTATATCGGAGAGAAGAAACACAAATGAGATCTCGACAGAAAAATGCGCTGAGAAAATGGAACGTGCTTTCGCCGAGGTCCGCGCGCATAGCATTTAAAGGTGCGCTTTGTGACTGGGCGGTGTATTCAGATTTAACTGATCAACACAGTAGACCTCTTGCAGAGCAGAAGATATTCCGATACGAAGATGGCAGATGCAGCTCCCGCTCCCGTTGTCCAGAAAGTTAAGGCGAAGAAGGCGGCCAAGCCAAAGAAGCCTTCGGCTCATCCTAAATACAGCGAGATGGTTACCGCCGCTGTCGCCAGTCTGAAGGAGAGGGGAGGTTCATCACGGGTAAAGATCCTCAAGTACATCATGGCCAACTACAAAGTAGGAGATGAGAAATCCGTCAACTCTCACCTGAAAATCGCCCTGAGAAATGGCGTCAAGAACGGAGTGTTGAAACAGACCAAGGGAACCGGAGCCACCGGGTCTTTCCGTCTGGGAGAAAAATCTGCTAAGAAGGCCCCAGCTAAAGCAAAGAAGCCGAAGAAGCCCGCCGCTAAGAAGCCAGCTGCCAAAAAGCCGAAAGCAAAGAAGCCCAAATCGCCAAAGAAGACAAGGAAACCAGCTGCCAAGAAACCCAAAGCCGCCAAACCAGCTGCCAAGAAATCTCCAAAGAAGGCCGCAAAGAAACCAGCCACCAAGAAACCAAAGGCCGCCAAACCAGCCAAGAAGACTCCAAAGAAGGCCGCCAAGAAGCCAGCAAAGAAGTAGATGTTCAGCGAGTTTTAACTTGCACTCCAAAGGCCCTTTTCAGGGCCAACCATCTCCTCCGAAAGAGCTTTCAACAATAGCACATTTCTTTTATTTATTTTCTTATTACTGTACCTAGTATGCGCGAGTTTTCATGCCTTCCTCGTTCATCGAATGCCGTAGTGACTCGGAACAAACGATCGAAGGCATTACAACCTAGCTACAACATGTAACCTAGTGATGACGTTTATATATTGACCTTATATTGTCAATATAAGGTCAATATATAAACGTCATCACTAGGTTACATGTTGTAGCTAATTACAACCTTGCTAAATACATCGATCACGGTTGCCTGCATGGCCTGTATAATAGATTTTGTTTAATTTCCATAATTTATTGAAAAATCTATACAGACCAGGCAACTGGTATATTATAGTCCTAAAGCACTCGCAAATTCTTCATTATTAATCAATCACATTGTAGAAATATCATTTCTACTATATGATTAAAAAATCTTTAGCTATAAAAACCTCTAGCTGTGATAGGTATAGTTTGAAGGGGGGCGGCGTGGCCAATTTTCCTGGGTCAACAACATATAGTCAATACAATATAAAATATTTTGTATTTGAATGGTTTGAATGTCTGACTAGCTTGAGCGTTGATATTAAGATTGAACTGTGGCTATAACTTTAACAAAAAACGGCGCATTTTGTCACAAGGCTAACCAGTTTCTGGTCCGATTTTATCATCGTCGACAGAATCGTGACGGTTCAGTTACTTTCCTTCTTGCGTTCTAATTAATGTGTTAGGCTGCAGAGGATTTTAATTCTGGGGGTTCTATCTGAATTAAGCAGCAACGATTTTGGAGAACCCCCCCACATTTTTAATCTGTTGATAACCAAAAATAGATTCTTTTGTGTATTTGAACCTGTAAATTCCCGGAAGAAATACCTATTGATCAGCGCTCATTTTAAGCCTAAGGATTTTAGCGATGAGAGAGTACATTTCTGCAACAACCTGAAGAGAAGGAAGTGAGTGGCTAATTTAACCCCCCCCCCCTCCAATTATCTACTATAGGATTAGGGATAATACGGGGAAGTATCAAGAAGTTAATAATTTAATCATGCCATAGTCGTTTAATGACATAGATTTTGTTTAATTTCCACAATTTATTGAAAAATCTATACAGACCAGGCAACTGGTATATATTATAGTCCTAAGGCACTCGCAAATTCTATATTATTTATCAATCACATTGTAGAAAAGTCATTTCTACTATATGATTTCAAAATCTGAAGCTATAAAAACCTCTAGCTGTGATAGGTGTAGTTTGAGGGGGAAATAAAACATAAGATGTCCTAAAAATGATTGTTTTTAATGTAACGACAAGAGAACATATATGTGCACAATATGTGAAAGTTCGAGCTCGATTGCGTTATAATAATAGTTATGACGTGAAATTGAAATCCACAGCATGTGCTATTTCTTGAAAAAAAGAGTCTAAATCTAGCCATTTAAACACCAATTTAAACATGAGGGACCCCTTGGACCAAAAAGATTTTAATACCACCGCACATCACCAGGTTAAAAGGCGTTTTGGTCTAAGTGGCCCTTCGTGTCTAAATGTATGTTCAAATCACTCCCCTTTTTTCACGAAATTGCATTTGCTGCGGATTCAATTTTATGTCATAACTATAATCATAACACAATCTAGCTAGAACTTTCACATATTGTCATTTTTAGGACATCTTATGTTTTTTTTTCGATTTCACGTATAGACCAAATTGCCGCCTTAGTACCATCTCCTTTATTTAGAATGCACAACATATTAACCCTATCGGGCCTGGTAGGGGGGAGGGCTGAGACTTGGGTCAAGCTCTACCAGAAAACGAAATCCAAGATGGCGATGGCCGTGATGACGTCATTTTGTAAAACGGCATTTTTTGGTCGATTTTTCGAATTTTTTATTTGCACAATTTCTCAGCAAAACCTGAATGATAAATTATCCTCTGAAATCTGGGCTGGGCTGAACCGATTGATTGATACTCTCCCCATGCATGCGATGACATTCACCATATAGGTGACAGCGTAGCTTTGAAACACATTCTTTGGGACAAAACTAAGAACACAATAAACTCTTTAAAGTGAACTTCGACAATTCATAATTAGGCGCGCGATGGCTAAGTTCGGAGTATAGTATAAAACTAAAGTCTGTCCATTTTAATTAGTCGTCTACTTTGGAGCTTGTCAGAAAATCAGTAGTTAACTCTGCATAAATTTTCTTTTTTGCATGCAGCGTGTAGAACAAACTGAACTCTACAAAATGACTACACGCTTAAAACTAAGTGTCGAAACCTACTCGTAAAGTGTTGCAATAACCCTTTAAGTGTGTCCACAGGGACAGCACTTTAAAGTGCAGTCCCTGTGGACACACTTAAAGTGTTATTTCAACACTTTACGACACTTTAGTTTTAAGCGTGTACCATTTCTCCGTGATATCGATAATATATCACGCTTGAAATAACTTTGTAATTCCTCAGTACATTTGTTTCATGTACCGGGCCTCAAGGCGGTCGGCTGGAGTGTCGCTTATATCCCATGCCCAGTGAAATTACCGAACGATAAACCGCACACACCTCTATGACCTAGCCCGAAAACATCGGCTAAGGAGTCTATTTTTTTTTTGGTTGTTGTTGCTGACCCCCTAGCCCGAATCACTTATACAGACCGAAAAATAAAAAAAATAAATAAGACGTCAGTCGCTCGAGATCTTTAACTGCACACGGCGTGGGGAATTGAGACAGAGGCACAAAAAACATTTTATCGAATAAATAATATGATTTGGCATCTCCAGCACTATATGACAACCACCTAATGACTCCTTTAATTAGATGGAATCTGCCATCAAACAAGGATTTTGTCATTTTGCCGTTGTGTTTCTTTCGCCATAGTTTACAAGGACATGCGCAGAATGGGGTTGACTTTTTGACTCGCCATCAAGAACCAATAGCGACGTGTGTTTATTCACGTGATCCGAAAGGTCACGAGCTCAAGGTCATATTCTCACAAGATGTCAGAAAGGCGCGAAAACGTTAAAATCAATGGAAGTTTTTTCTCACACATTTGATCACATTTTGTCAGCATCAAAACAGTCATGAGAGATGGTACATGGTTAAAGAAGCTCAGGTCGGTCAAACTGTATCAAATTGGCATCTTTTTTCTCTCCCGTTTCGTTATTTTCGTCAGCGAAAAGCCGCTTTTCGCGCATAAATTTTTATCGCTAAAATTTAACCTAGGCGCGATCTGGGCTGTGATAGGAATGCCACGCCCCCTTACCTATATTCACCTATCACAGCCAGAGTTTGTGATAGGAATGCCACGCCCCCTTACCTATATTCACCTATCACAGCCAGAGTTTCTGGGTTACTCTATGACCGTGCACGGCATTGTTGACCTGGCTTGTGCTAGTAAACACGAATATATTATGACGTCTCCCCATGTAATTGAGGTTCGGTACATAAAAAACTGTCCTGCAGTTTTATATGGAGAGAATTACAACAAAGTTATTTCAACCTTGATATATTATCGATATCACGGAGAAATGGTAGTCTTTTTGTACAGTTTCGATATCATGGAGAAATGGTAGTCTTTTTGTACAGTTCAGTTTGTTCTACACGGTGCCAAAAAACACAACATTTGTGTATTATCGCATATACCATTAGTGTTTTAATGCCAAGTTTTTATAGACCTGAAAGTTGTAGGTCACCATTTGTGCGTATTTGCACAGATCATATAGGGTACCGGCAGGTCAAATCTGTCGTTATATTTGATCAGATAGTGACCAACTTTACTTCTACAGTGTGATTAATAAATCAATTGCAAGTGCCTTACATCTAGTCCCAGTTGTATACTATCAACCCTCTCCAGTTCGACAGCGCCTTCGCCGCACAGCTAACCCGATTCCTTGCGATCTGGTCCGATTTTACCATTTATCGTTTATTTTTACGACAATTTCGCGAAGGTGTGTGCCAGGTGGTTGTAGGTCCGTTATTAATTATGATATTAATGTTTATATATACTCCTCCATTAATGAAGTAGGAGGAGAGTACGGTATATATTAATATCATAATTATTAACGGGCCTACAACAATCGCCTGCATGTGGGATTCTCGTCATCATCAATTTCGTCCTTGGTAGTGAAGTGGTCTAGTCTTAAATCCAACTGAAAACAAATGATAGTTCACCAATCGGTTCCGATTTGAGAGATTATCGCTCGTAGACAGTTTATTTTGGAGGTCCGATCTGAATAAAACCTCATTCATTTTGAAAAAACACATTTTTTGATATGTTTATAGAAAATAATAATACGTTTTTAAACTTGTAAATTCCCCGAAGAAATAGCCATAGAATACAAGCGCCATCATCCGAACGCATGACACGATCATACGTGAAAACTTCTGCTCGTAGTGTTAAGTGAAACGAGAAATGCCCTTAGCAAGCTAAGATGACAAGCGCGCATTTCGACCGTTTTGACGCGTCTCCAATTATCTACCTTATTACGCAACAGTCATTTAATTGCACCGAAGAAGTACTATTTTTATGACGACACACGGTTACATTTTCCAAAATAATTCCAAATTACAATAAATAAACCCGATAAAGCTTTTTGTTTGATGGAGATCGATTCACGTAGGCATCCACACAGAAAAAAAATCCGTAAAATTTAAGGAATATTATCCGACTATTACACCAGCGGAATATTCCCCAACATACCTAAGGAATATTCCTTCCTTAACATCCTACGGAATATTCCTTATTGAATTTTAAGGAATATTCCGACGGTGTAATAGTCGGGGAATATTTAAATTTTAAGGATTTTCTTTAGTGCATAAAACTATATTTTAACTCTATAGATTACTTTTCCAAGCCCCAACTAGTATTTCCCTGAGATACCATCGTATTGCTAATCATAGCGCCCTCTAGGAAAAAACAATCACATGCAATTAATTTATTCCCTTGTACAAAGCTGTACTCCCACCCATGATTTATGGTTTAACAGTCCTACAGCACGACATTGTTGACCTGGCTTGTGCTAGTAAACACGAATACATTATGACGTCTCCCCATGTAATTGAAGTTCGGTACATAAAACAACTGTCTTGCAGTTTTATATGGAGAGAATTACAAAGTTATTTCAACTTTATCACGGAGAAATGGTAGTCTTTTTGTACAGTTCAGTTTGTTCTACACGCTGCAAAAAAAACAAAAACATTTGTGTATTATCTCATATACCGTTAGTGTTTTAATGCCAAGTTTTTATAGACTTTAAAGTTCTTGGTCACCATTTGTGCGTATTTGCACAGATCATATAGGGTACCGGCAGGTCAAATCTGTCGTTATATTTGATCAAATAAGTAGTATAGTAAGGTGATTTCAACGCCCCTTTTCCAGGGAGGTAACACTTGGTTCCTTTTTCCCCCCAGGGGGCGCCACCAAGCCCGTATGATTCCGGTCTGGGTGAATGGAGTGTGACCTGGGAACATGATAGGATATGTACTGACCTGTCTCTGGGTTTTTTTTTCACAATGTCGTTCACCTCCGTGTGTCTTCGCTCACCTCCGTGCCTCTTCGGTCACCTCCGTGTCTTTTCGGTGAGGTCCGTGTCTTTTCGATTACCCCTACAATAGGGGTCTGTATTATACAATATACAGGCCTGTATGGGGTCTGGGGATGGTCATTTTTGAACATGATAGGCCATGTACTGTCTGTGGGTTTTTTCCCGCCAGAATTCCCGAATTGCAACATTGTTGCACGTTCGCTACAATGTTGCGGGTGAACACCTGGTATGGCGTCTGCGTGAATGAGTTCACGTGCCGAAAACCTGGCTCCCCGAGATCAAGGCATGTCCAGACTTGTTCTGGGTTGTACAGTTCTGCCATGCAGAGAACGGGTACTAGGAATGCATATTAAATCTATAGACAAAGTGTATGGAAATAGACGTTTTGGGGTCTAGATGGGCCACTAGTGGGTCGATGGAGTCGTATGAGGTATCAATGTGAAGCATTCGTGAAGGCGCATCCGACGGGCTGGGTGTGGGGTTGAAATATCGTCAGCCAATCAGAAGCGAGTATTTTGACCCGGTGCATTATGGGACATATCCAAGATGGCGGTGGGAAACTACCTCCAACACAGAAGAGTTCCAATCTAGGGGGAGGTAACTCTGGGTCACTATAGTTCCGGCAAAGGGCCCCTGGGCATGTATTCTTTCGCGGTGATGCGGTAATGCGGTCGCGGAAGAAAGCTTCCGCGGAGAAAAAGTAGCCCCCGACTTCAAATACGCTGCATGGTCCGATTGGGTCGAGTGAGGTATCAAAGTGAAGCATTCGTGAAGGGGCATCCAGTCATGGGTGGGTGCATGTAAAATTAGGATTTTTTCCCGAAAATATAAAAAGCGGAACACGGACTTTACCCCTAAAATAGGGGAAAACACCTATCAACACTAGACAAAAGGGCTACTATCGGTCCCCGGGCTTATTGGGACCTGCCTATCAAGTCAATGGGGTGGGTGCGTGTAAAATTAGGATTTTTCCCCGAAAATATAAAAGCGGAACACAGACTTCACCCCTGAAATAGGGGAAAACCCGTATCACCTCTAGCCAAACGGGCTACTATCGGTCCCCGGGCTTATCGGGGCCTGCCTATCAAGTCAATAGGGTGGGTGCATGTAAAATTACGATTTTTTTCCGAAAATATAAAAAGCGGAACTCGGAGTTTACCCCTACAATAGGGGTCTGTATTATACAATATAAGGGGAAATGCCTGTATGGGGTATGGGGATGGTCATTTTTTTTCGTGGGCTTTACTATGGCTTGTTGGGTCTCGTTTTTCTCGTCTGTATATAGGCCTATAGGCTGGCTATGGGGAGTATAGGTCCAACCTGGAAAATTCACACACGTTCATTGTGATATGGGTTGCTTGGTCTTGTTTTTCACGTCTCGTCATTTCGAACACGATGGGAAGGGTCCCGGAGCGAAACGGTGAAATTTTTGGAAAAGTGCCATATAGCTCCATACTGGCTATGGGAGGGATAGGTCCATCCTGGGAAATTCACACACGTTCATTGTGGTATGGGTTGTTTGGTCTTGTTTTTCACGTCTCGTCATTTAGAACACGATGGGAAGGGTCCCGGAGCGAAACGGTGAAATTTTTTGAAAAGTACCATATAGCCCATATAGCTCCATACTGGCTATATGGGGGTATAGGTTCAACCTGGGAAATTCACACACGTTCATTGTCATATGGGTTGTTTGGATTTGTTTTTCCCGTCTCGTCATTTAGAACACGATGGGAAGGGTTTCGAAGCGAAACGGTGAAATTTTTGGAAAAGTACTGGGTAGGTCTGTATATAGGCTCATATAGCTCCATGCTGGCTATATGGAGGTATAGGTTCAACCTGGGAAATTCACACACGTTCATTGTGATATGGGCTGTTTGGATTTGTTTTTCACGTCTCGTCATTTAGAACACGATGGGAAGGGTTTTGAAGCGAAACGGTGAAATTTTTGGAAAAAGTTCACTGAGGCCTGGGTAAGCCCATAGGCCTATACTGCATGGCTATGGGGTATAGGTTCATACGGGGTGGACGTTTTGGGGTCTAGGTGAGCCCCTAATGATCCTATGGTGTCGTATGGGGTCTTATTTTGAAGCTCTCGTTGATTAGCATCCGACTGGACTAATGGTTCGTCCGTTTTCGATAGTCTGCGCATGCGCAGTCTGGCCGTAGTATAGAAAGCAGGCATTTTGGGAGGTATGTGGGGGTGTGTTTGGGGTAGAGATGGACCGCTATGGGTTCGAATGGATCGTGGTAGGTGTCAAAGTGAAGCTTGTGTGGGGTAGAGTCAGAATGGCGTGTTTTTAAGTGCAAGTCGCGTCAATCTGCGCATGCGCAGTTGGTTGTAATAAGTAAAGTGGTCATTTTGGGGCAGTACAGGAAGGTATTTGGGGTAGAGATGGACCATCCTTGGTCCGAATGCGTCCTGGAAGGTGTCATTTTGTAGCTCTCGGGGTATAGACCCCGATTTGGGGGCTGTCTACCGCATCTGTGACGTCATCGGTGACATCATCAGTACGAGTAGTAGCGAAAGTGGGCATTTTAGGAAAGTGCAGGAAGGTATTTGGGGTAGAGAGGGACCATCCTTGATCCGATTGTGTCGTGGGAGGTGTCATCTTGTAGCTTTCATGGTGTACATCCGATTTGAGGGATGTTCGTGTCATCTGTGACGTCATTGGTGACGTCATCAATACGAGTATTAGCGAAAGTGGGCATTTTGGGGCAGTGAAGGAAGGTATTTGGGGTAGAGATGGACCATCGTTGGTCCGAATGTGTCGTGGGAGGTGTCATCTTGTAGCCTTCGGGATGCAGACCCCGATTTGATGGATGTCCACAGCATCTGTGACGTCATTAATGACGTCATCAGTAGGAGTAGTAGCGAAAGTGGGCATTTTGGGGCGGTGAAGAAAGGGGTTTGGGGTAGGGATGGACCATCCTTGGTCCGAATGCGTCGTGGGGGGTGTCATCTTGTAGCTCTCGGCGTGTAGACCACGATTTGAGAGATGTCCACAGCATCTGGGACGTCATCGATGACGTCATCAGTACGAGTAGTAGCGAAAGTGGGCATTTTAGGAGAGTGAATGAAGGATTAGTAGTATAAAAGCGCATTTCGAGCCCTTTTGACCTAGCGGCATAAGGCCCAATGAGAGTATGCCCACGTGTGTGTGCGTTTGTGTGTGTGTGCGTGTGTGTGTGTGTGCTTGCGTGTGGGTGCGTGTGTGTGTGCGGGTGTGTATGTGTGTGTGTGTATACGTCTATGTGTGTGTGTGTGTCTCCGTATGCAGGCACACGCTCCTGTGGTGCACCCTGTACCCTAGGATGTTCACGAATGTTCCACCATCCTGGCCTTCTATCAGGCCCAGGTCAGAAGCTCTCATGTCCTGCATGTGAATAGTCAGTCATATTGTGTGTATGCATGTGTGCGTCTGTGTGTATGCATCTGTGTGCGTGTGTGTGTACGTGTGTACATTTCTTAATAGGCAGAGTTGCTAACCTCCTGTTTCCCGTTTAAAATACATTATGAAACAGGGGCTGGATCCAGTCTAGACAACCCCAAGCAGACGACAGCGAAATTCTGGCGGGGAAAACCCCACAGACAGTACATGGCCTATCATGTTCAAAAATGACCATCCCCATACCCCATACAGGCCTGTATATTGTATAATACAGACCCCTATTGTATGGGTAATCGAAAACACACGGACCTCACCGAAAAGACACGGAGGTGACCGAAGAGACACGGAGGTGAACGACATTGTGGAAAAACCCCACAGACAGGTCAGTACATATCCTATCACGTTCCCAGGTCACGCTCCATTCACCCAGACCGGAATCATACCGGCCTGGTGGCGCCCCCTGGCAGAAAAAAGGAACCAAGAGTTACCTCCCTGGGAAAGGGGCGTTGAAATCACCTTACTTTTCTACTCAGATAGTGACCAACTTTACTTCTAATATGTGATTTTCTAATATGTGATTTCGCCAATCGATTATTGTATTCATCGCGTTTATCGAATTGCAGATCGTGGTTGTGTCCTTTTTTGAAAATCGTCCAAACCTTCGATAATAACTTCTTTGGATTTAGGTTGTAGGGAACAATGCATAAGTATCTAGAAAATATATCATAAAGTTGATTCCGTCGTTATTTTTATCCGCATTGGAAACATCAGCGAGAGTTGTATATATTAAATTATCGATACTCGTAGCTACAACTGTTTCTATTGTAGCTAAGCGCGAACAAGTTGTGTACACTACGCATCTTCATCGCTTATCCACTGAATTAGTTGAGACAAAGGTGCGCTATATCCGCGGTTCCGTATTATAGTGTGTAATTGAAGCATTTTTAATATGAAAATAAGTAATACATGTAGATCAGTATGAATTTCAGCCTGTTCACGTCCATGGTTATTGAATGAAATGACGTGAAAATATCACGACGTTTTAAATCATGACGAATGCCAATTGGCCGTTCATCGACGTTGATCCACAGTGTATACAATATAACGGCATGTGGTTGTGGGTTGATAAATGATGGAACGGACACTGAATATGCCTATGTAGCCATATTTAATCCTTCCAATAGTTTGTTCCCAGAACTCTTAACTTGCAGTCGTAGAAAAGTACGCATTAATGTGTATATATTTTACACATGGGTGCATGATAATGTTTGCCGCTGTGACTGTGAACAAAAAGTACACAGTTTGTGTACTTTTTGTGCACACTATTGTTCTTTGCAGGTGTTATAAATTCATTGGAAACGGTTTCAAGGTGAACAGACAACCTGTATCGACTATATCATCATCACGCAGGACTTCCCACTATAGATCTGTAATACTGCTGGCTCACCCTCATTCCATATTACTACCAGGATATCAAATTCGCGCGAGTTCTTTCTCCATATAGTTTTCATACGATATCATCCAGGAGTTCAGTTCGAACTTTTGATGTCAGGACTGCTGATAATAGATTACCACGTATCTTTACCACTCAAGCAATAAAAAGTCTATTCGAGTCACTCTTCGTTGATATGCACACAATGAAACTTTTATACACGTTGCACACACTTACACAATGTTGTATTTTATTTAGCCGTAATGGTATGCATTAGGGATGGAACGCTTCTCATTGAAAAAGATGACTTCGGTTAAATCATACCGACATTTAGAGCACAGTGTGTTTCAACCAGTGAGGCAACCTCCCCACAGCGCATGCTTCGTTTCACAGGTTCACTCCACTTATTGTGATGACAGATCAGCTCAAACAAATAACTGATAATAATGGATGAGCATCGATGGCGTTTGATGGAATAACGCCTTGACTTGGGGTAAGCATGGTAATTTCAAGAATACCCAGAGGAACTAAACTGTAATGCCAGTTAATACTGTAACCGACCTCTGATGACTAAAAAGCAACCAGATGACTCCACAGGAAAGCATCCCTCGGTACCTCACTTTCAGACCCGAGAATACTGTGGATTCTCGGACGTAGCCTCAGTATCTCAGCCGCACTTTTATTGCAGCTGTTCATGTAGAGATTATGAAGTATCCACACGACCCCAAGTATCGGTTTAAGCGGAATTAGATACGCTAGCTCGGGAGCTGTGATGACTGATCAGCTCAAACAAATAACTCATCTGATGTTAATGGATGAGCATCGAGAACGTGTGATGGGATAACGCCTCGACATGGGGTAAACATGGTAATTGCAAGAATACCCAGAAAAAGGAATCTGTAGTACCCGACGTCGTACGGCTTAATTTCCCACCAAAACAATAAACATACATATATTTGTCGAATGACATGTAGAGATGGCGGGCCTCGGGGACTAACAGTTCAC
Source organism: Hanleya hanleyi (assembly GCA_036873755.1). Classification (NCBI taxonomy): domain Eukaryota; kingdom Metazoa; phylum Mollusca; class Polyplacophora; order Lepidopleurida; family Hanleyidae; genus Hanleya; species Hanleya hanleyi. Next base: position 38,345 of record JAVTVY010005757.1, read on the forward strand.
CAGCAGAATCCTACCATAAACAGGTAATAAATTGAAGCGATATGCAAGAGGTGTGAAAAGTTCACGACGTCTGGCGACTAAAAAGTAACCAGATGACTCTAAACGAAACCTTCCCTCGGTACCTCACATTCAGACCTGAGAATACGGTGGACTCTCGGAGGTAGCCTTAGTACCTCAGCCGCGCTTTTATTGCAGCTTTTCACTTGAAGAATATAAAGTATCCAGCAGCCCCTAGCACCGGCTTAAGCGGAATTAGATACGCTAGATCGGGGGCTGTGATGACAGATCAGCTCAAATCAATAACTCATCTGATGTTAATGGATGAAAATCGGTGAAGTCTGCAAGAATACCCAGAAAAACTAACCTGTAATGCTCGACGT